>JAQIYA010000156.1:0-27511 GCA_034699355.1 Microtritia minima | reverse complement strand
GAAAATTAAGGTCTCCGTTCAGCGAACAAAATTGATAAACAAACGCACGCACAGACACACACACACACACACACACAAACACAAAAAGTCAAATCAATAATTTCAATGAGAGAGCGTAACGCCTCGGGGTTATACATTTCAAATGATTATCTAACGAGAGAGAGAAAAACATACTAATGTCATAAAATTGAATAATAAAAATGGCAATAAGTCGAAACACGAAAACTCATAAGAGAGGCGACAAAATGCATATACATTTTAGTACTTTAAGTTATATAACGTTAGCTCTTTATTTCGTGTATTATAATGTGTTTCTTTCTCTCTGTGTGTGTTGTATGTGTTTGTTTGGCGAAAAAAGCAATTATTTAAAAGCGTTAACACATTAACTAAACAACACCGTACGTAACGCTCTCTCGCCACTGCTAACTATCCCGACAGTCATTAAGACCCCGCGCTTTCTCTCTCTCTCTCTCGCTCGCTCTCTAACGCGCTTTCGCACCATTTTTTACACTAGCTTTTTAACTTTGGCCATCTATAAACAGGATGTTGTTGTAGGAGATAATGAGAGTCGCGCATCAATTATAGAGATTGGGTCACCATTTGGGTGTTTCGCCCCGAGGGCATCATTTGTCACTGAACAAGTTAAATGTCGCCCGGCGTTCGAGTTCGATGTCGCACAGATAGATAATAGTCGGCTCGCACTCACTCCCCCCTCACCCCCACCCGAGCCCAGGCATTAGACAAGATGAGCGATGAACAGCGTTTGCCAACTACAAGCAAAACTCGAGAATCGCTAAAGAGCTGAAATGCAAAATAATTTATAAGTTGTCCTCGAGTGCAAAGCCGTGTCTTCGAGTGCTTCAGCAGACGAGTCGGCCCTCGCCTGTCAGCCGAGGCGAATGAAAAATGATGATTATTTAGCGAGTCTGAGCCACTTTCATCGCTAGTCTGTCGCCTTTGATCAGCGAGCGAGACGATTGACTTCTAGACCTCGCTCTCGCTTCACTTTGATTAGGGATCAATTTATTTTCTAAAGACTACCTTTTTTTAATCGTTTTAACGAACAGCGGAGTTAATTGTAAGTTTACCCATAATTTATAGGCAACATTTCTCTTGACAGTAACTTAATTTCTTGGTTTGGGTTCAATTTTTATTCGGAGAAAAGAAGTGCATTAACTTTGTTTCTCTAAAGTAATCAAGTTTAGAATTTAATTTCACAAAATGTCTCATAAATAATAAGTGGCTAATAATTCTTTTTTTTTATTACTAATGACATGTTATTAAACGAAAAGCATTTCAATTTTATTCTTTGTTTATATAATTAGTTGAAATACTCGATAGCGAAACATTTAATAACCGGAGAGAAAAGAAAAACGTGTATTTCGTGCGACATTCAAATTCATTAATGATACAAAATTGTACATTCAAAACAGTTCTAAGCCATAAAAGATCATTTTTCTATTTTTATTTTTTATTTTTTCATTGGCAAACTTTGATCAAAATTCATAACCGAGCGCAGCAAATGTATTGCGGCGAAAGATTAATTTTAGCTTTAAATATTAAATGACAGGCTTGGAAAGTGAACAAAAAAAGTTATAACATTTTTCCTGCTCGTCCCTCAGCTTATATTCGAGGGGCAGTCGTATTGTGAAAATTGTCAGCAGCGCAATAGGTTGCGACAATTCATCATTTCGACAACTCGTATAATCCCTATGATATAATCCAAAAGATGGCCATCAAAAACTATATAATATATATAATATATAGTTTGATATATGTAAAAAGATACACAAGTTTATATTACTTATTATATAAATAAAAAAAAAGCGACACACAGTTAATTCTCTGCTGATTTTGCCATTCATTGCGTTTCACTTTCAAATTTTTTTCGAGAGACATATTTTATCATTTATATATATAAGTGTCGTCTCTCTCTCTCTCTCTCTCTCTCACGCAATAAAGCGCATACGAATCGCTCTCGCAATTTATGGCAGGATAAAAGACATCACTCAAGAATTATGTATTCTTATCAGGAAAAATATGGAGGCATGAATTTAGATTAACCAGTGAAGGATGACATTTTTTGTCTCATCATTTTTTATATTGTTTGCTATCGTGCTCAGCGAATAGAGAGACCCCGCAGTGAGCCATCATTTTTCTTCGGCCGAACGGCTTCGCTGTCTTAGTCGAAAGCATTTATCATTGAGCGTTGGGTCCATTTATTTCCTCTGCGGTCCTTCAATTATTTATTGTCACATGTTTGATCGATGCTCCACAAAAATAATCGATCGCCAAAGTGACCCAAGCCTTCAACCATTTCGTTCGGCCATAAATCAATTTTGGCGACGTATAGATTTATTCTCTCTTTACCTTAAGGGCTCGACTATAGCTCTCTATCACTCACACTCGATCCGTCGTTTTGTTTCGGGTAAAAGTTAAACTTTCACGTACGGAGTATTGTTTGCTCTTTGTTGGCCGTCACGCCATAAGACAAATCATACCGAACTTAAAACATAACTCATAGCGTATAATGATGTGCTCTTTTTTGGGCTACATTTTTGTTGGTCTCTCTCTCTCTCTCTGTTTGCTTCGCATATTAAAGAGACTATGCCTGTGATGATGTATTTGCAGAGTCAAAACTATTTCCTCAGCTGTAATCTACTGAATAACTTATTGCGTAACAGTGATGTGACACTAGTTTAGCAAATATGGTATATTTTGCGGAAACAGTCGAGCACTCGGCAGTTGGCATTTAATTTATTTACTTGAAATATATATATATTTTTTTAGAAACTAGCAAATAATTTCTATTTATAGGGAGACCCATAAATAACAAAACTCGTATATATAGCTTATTATTTTTTAATGTTTCAAAAATTTTCTCGATTCTAAAGTCATTTCTACATAACAAAAAATAAATCTAAAAATAATAAAACGCTTTCAAATAGATTTTTTGTTTTCGCCGTAAAACTTGATTTATTGATACAAAGATATGCTACACAAGCAGCTCATTGTGTGCGTGTGTTTTTTTTGCGAGAGTGTATTATTTTAATAAAAACTTATATTTTGCCAATAAAATACATATCCGCTATGGCTCTCTCGTGCCATTGTTGTATCGCCCTTTATTTCGCGTGTGTACAGGCCTGTGATAAATGGCCGTTCGGTTTATGAATACCCGGCTATTACGGTCGAAACAAAAGGCCGTCCAAATCTATAATGCATATTATGATATATCGGTTGTATTTATTTGCGGACTCTTTTCTTTAGATTCGCTATCAGATATACGGGTGCACACAAAAAATAGAGTTTTTCCTTCTCGTTGCTGTTAATAGTAGAACAAAGTCAGGGCGTTAACTATTACCTCAGACCATAGACGAAGAGTACGGACATTAAAAACTAGTTACGCCGTAATTATAGTTATTTCGATTTCGCCGTTGACAAGACTCGTCGGACAGTAATTCCAGCGCTGACAGCGATATATCTCAATCCGGTGGCCGCCAATTAGACAGCTGTCATCCCTATTTTTATTTAATAATTCATCGGCGAGAGCGCACACATCGGGGCGCTCATGGATTTAGACATTATTAGATCTGACGGCTAACTGACCCGAAGGGCCTCAAACGTTGCGCTCAGATTTTTGTTCTTTTGGCTTGAGCTGCAAAGCCGGCAATAATAACCTCAATCGTATTATCAGGAAAAACTAAATATTCTTCGTTTCATTTTTTGGCAAATTTCATTTTCCTCTAGACTGGTCGTATCCTTAAGGCCAAACATTGCATTTACTAAAACTTTGTTGCGGTTGTAGTCTTTTTCTTCTCTTTGATATTTTTGCGAGGCGTATATTTTAGTTTATTTATTAAGCATTTGTTTTTCCAGAAGTTTAAATCATAAAAAATTATATTAAATCATAGGTAATTACGAGGAAAAACATTTGACAAAGAATCTTATTCTTATTTCATTTATTTTGAATGGCAATTTATGATTGCCTGTTGAAAGTAAGTTTATATTAGCACATAAAAAACACAGCGCTACATAATTATTGTGTCAACTCATTTCGCTCTAAACAAGAATATTTTCGTATCACACGTACACACACTATGGTAGAAAAATGTTGATCATATTTATTTATTCAGAAAAAGGTTTGCGTGCGAACGCTTCGCTTTTATAGTTAACGACTGAGACTCTACAGATCTATGCAATTTCGAGATCAATTATCAAATATACATCTCGGCTTGTAATTTGCGTACGAATGCCTTCTTTTTGAAAGCTAACTATGAAAAACTTTTCTCATACCAATATATGGCTATATATGTTTTTTTAGGCAAAAATTTTTAATAAGCGGTTTTGGATAATTTTTCGAGACCATAATTTCTGGCGGCGTATTCTCGTCTCAACCAAATATTTCTTCAGCAAAAAAAATAAATCAAAAATAAAAATTTAAAAAAAAGCAAAACTTGGTTTCGCTGTTTATGCGCTTCTTTATTACACAGCCATTCAAAACACACTATTCATACTCTTCGTGTTATTCATGTTTATAAGCCATAGATGCGTGTTTATACTCGTGTATTTTATAAATACGAATGCTGTGTCTCATGCTGTTTCGCTACGCGCAGCCAATCTGCCGCTTAGCACTGGCCCGCCAGTTATGATTTATGCGTCCATAATAAGTTTTTGCCATCATAATCATAATAATACTATATTTATGCAATAACTTATTTTCCGAGTACAGTGACAGCTATTACTGCCATTGCCCTCTATCGCAGCAAATTAATCTTCATATGGCGGGCGATATGCGGTATTTGCATATGTTGTGTGCCATTGTGTGTGTCTGTTAGTGTGTGTGTGTTTTGTTTGTGATTTTGTTTTTTAACTATTATGCAAATAACACAATAAACAAAACTATCATTGATCCTATTAAGGGGCGCATATAAGCTGATATTTACAATAATAGATTTTGTTTAACGCATTCGCACACCCAAAGGCATTAGCAATTTCGTAGTTTGAATTTTTTTCCCCCTAACAATGCTGGACCCCTGGGTTATGAAGTATGCGCATGCCATTAATCATGTTTTCCGACTTAATTTGTTCGTAATTAACTCGTGAAAATTTTTGAATATTCTCGCGAAGAAATCGAAAATAATATGTGCCCCGTATTGGAGACAAACTCGTTGACAGGCGAGTCGTGTCAAGAGCTGATATTTCGCGTGTACATAATAATATATGTGAATAATAAAATATTATGCATTTTGAGTTATTGCTAAAATATATATTAACCGCTTTCGGAGATATGAATTATTGACAGGTGAGATATTTAATGAACAACTTTTTTTGCGACTGTAAATACATTATAACTTTACTCCGCATCGATAAGGGATGATATGAAGCGAATGGTGTGAGTATTCAAACTGTCCGAATAGGAGTGCGAAGAATAGGAGATTAATTATTTATAGTCAAACAAAAATATATATATATATATCTGATATTTTACTGGTGTACAGTAAATGCAAATGCAATTTGGTTCGCGAATTATTTATCGTATTTCATTTAATACTAGATAATAAATTTTTCATCATTTATTCCCGTCTTTTGCTCTGCGGTTTCGCATTCATATTATAATTATTAATATTTAATCAAATTATTAGAAACACGCGCAACACTAAACCAACATTAAATATGGGCATTTAATTCGGAAAAATATGCTATAATTATTTTAATAGTTAATTTTTAGACAGACCAGAATTAATCAAAAAACCAAAAAATAACACCAAAATATTCCTCACTGGCATAAATTACTATCACAGATATATCTCGTGTAATTTTTTATGATTATAAATATCTACAGATATCATATATTAGTGATACGCAAGTAACACATTTCAAACCTGCCACTCATTCCCATTGGGATCGCCAGACCATCGCGCTTATCATCTCTGCTCCAAAAAAAAAAGTTAGGTTTGCCTTAATTTTGCAATAAATTTCGTAATAAATCTCTCCTTTACTCTCATCCTAAGGCTATCAAACATTGTGTACGGCGTGATGCATAACAGCGCCGCGGAGTGCGTTACTTTAAGTAAGTTTATACATCATTTTCAATATTTTATGCATTTTTTATCCTCCCTTTCTCTCTCTTCTTCTGCTCTTTACATATCGAGCGCCACTCGCGTACACACACACACACACACACACACGTAGCATATGATTGATGAAAGCAATTTTGATGTAAACTAAAATGAACGCATTTCTTGAATAATTTTGACTCTCTTCTTAAGCGAACTTAATGCGAGCGAGCTTTTTGGTCACACAATAAATGGCGAAACAATTGCGAAACCAGAATTGATCGCTCGTCGAGTGGTTTTTCCTAGTTTTTTCCTTCTCTGTCTCTCATAATAAATGCTTATAAATTTCAAATTTTTGTTTTATTAAAAATATATATATATAGCGAAGTGATTAATAAGAGCAATAATAATCGTTATTAAACGCCATTAAAATGCCGATATATAAAAGGCATTAATGGTTTCTCTCTTCTTCCTAATGATTAGTTATTGCCGTATGAATAACTGCTCTTTTGGCACAAAGATTTACTATTAGAACAATTTTAAACATTAACTTAATTCTGGTCCCCTTTTGATTCGACGCTTAAGCCTTAAAAAGAAATTGATTAATGACACGCTCTGTTCGAGTCGTTAATTTTCGCGAAAATAGTTATTTTGCATTATATTTCATCTTCTTTTTGGCGCGTCTGATGGTTCGCGCTCTGCTATCGCCAAATATGAACTTATTATAATTAATTTTGTTTCTCTGCCATTCGTATCTCTCCTTACTATATAAATATATATATATGGATATATATAAGCTATAGAGTGAACAATTTCTTGCCGCACAAAAGCAAATAATGATACCCTCTGACAGACATTTATCAAGTATGCGCTCATTAAAGGGGACGCGAATGGAAGGAAAATCAAAATCAATCAATAATACTCGCATTAAGTTATGTAAAGCGCCAGTAATTGCCAGAAACAGAAAACTGGTGAACATCGAGCACTACTACGAGCACTACAAGCCACGCAAAATTATCACAGATCGCGAGCGCGTTGTGTCTGCTTTTCTCTTTATCTGTGAAAAATTAATTTAATTTATGAAACCCACAAATGGCACGCGATTAAGAGCTACAATAGAGTCTACTTTGTATTAATTATTTAAATGCTCGCTTCCAAACACATCGCAACGAACAGAAAACAGATCACTCGACTCGTTAAACTTTTCCAAATGGCTTTTGCAAACTTTGACTCTCTCTCTCTCCCAAAGCAGCCAAACATAAACACAATCTATAACAATCGTTTTGGCCGAATAGGTGGAAATAAAACTCTGTTTGAAATTGTGGAGAGAGAGAGAGAGAGAGAGAGAGAGAGAGAGCCATAAATCTTTATTATTGTGCCACTAGAAGATAGATGATCTGCCGAACAATGTACTTCTTTCAGGGCTCAGTCATCTTCTTCGTGTCCCACTGCTTCCACTGGAACAAAGCAAATAGCATTAAGCGATTGAAGTATTTTTTCTTTCACTTTGCTTTTTTCTTCGTTTCTCAATCTCTCGCTCACTCTTCTCTCTGTTTCGTAACTATCACTGCGCTCACTTCACTATTTCAACTCCCGATAGACACCGTCTTTAGTTTTTCACTCGAAGTCCAACGATATTTTTGCGATATAAATTATTTTCATGGGAGTCAAAGCAGATAGAAAACAAAACAACGCTAAACAAGAAAAAACAACTGAAAAGAAAAGAAATTAGAAAACTTTGTTTCCATGTTTTGAATGCTCGCTCTCTCTCTCTCTCTCTCCCCCCTCTCTCTCGATCATATTAAAAAAGTTTAGGACTAGGCTTAAGGAAGGCGAGAGTGACTTCGAAATTGATGATCTCGATTGTTGCCAGAGATAAATCGACATTAATCGCGACTTCGCAGTTATCGCAGTGACTGCGATAGAGGCCATCAAATTCGCTTATGTTTTCCATAATGCAAATCGCTGTTCGCCCAGATTAGGAGCGAATCGAGAATGAAATATTGATAGCCATATTGATAGTTAACTCTAATGCCTTTTGATAAATTGCTGTCTCTCTCGGTCGGGCATTATCTCTCGCGCCCCTCGCCTATGCTCGGCCATAACCCAATCGTACGAGAAGTTTCGCATTTTTTACAAAATAAAAATATATGCTAATAAAAATTCTTAAAGAGTCGAAGATTATTTAAATGGTAAAATAAAATATGATGTGTCGCCTACCGAACCAAGAAGTAACTATAATTAATCGAAAACATTTAACCCACTTTTTTCCGGCTGACAAACTCGACTCCAGTTATTAATGGCGCGCATAAGTCCGGCGGACCTGAATTGGCTCTGGTTTTAGGCAATTGGGTGATACGGGAAACAACACATCCGTCGACCCTTGCCATCGCTGTCGCTTCCCGACCCCCGCGCTATCTGTCTCTCTCTCTCTGCGATCCCCTCCTCTAAAAACACAATCGATTTAGTTTTGTATAGAAATACTCTACGTTTCATAAGCCATTACACGAATGGCCTCAACTGTTTCTCTTTCAGCCGCCGTTTGTGTAGTTGCGATAATTTGCGGTCTGCATTGCCTTTTAATGATTGGACACATAACTTATTATGTATGAGCGCCTCATCGCTGGTCATCAATCATCCGATGCGAGCCCATTGTTCTGAGTCGAACGCAACATTAACTTATCGGTAGTTGCCTTAACACCGACTCTGCTGTCCATTGTTGTAGCGCTGTTGCGATCGGATTGTTCTGTTACCTCTCGCCTCGAATATTTTTCATTCACTACACAAACTGTCTCTCTCTATCTCCCGCTTTACGTCAAGAATAAATATTAGGGTCCGTACGCGGCGCTCATCTGTCGGAACGACGCGATGCGGAGAATTAACGCAATCTATCTTATGATTATTCGTGTTCGACGCGAAAATGGTTAAAACTTTTTTCCATTTTATTTTAAATATAACACTCCTCGTTGTTGGCTCGGAATTAATTTAAATAAATGAATGTTATGGACATATTATTATGAGGCGAACATTTATTGCCAGCACTTTTAGTAAATTGTTTTTCTTTATGATTGATGATAGCGCTGTCGCTGACAATCGATACCATTTAGACAATGGTATTAAATGTTTAGCTCGCATCGAAAGGTTAGCAAAATTAATGAATGAACACGAAACGAAATCTCTCTCTCTCTCTCTCTCTCTCTCTCTCTCTCTCTCTTTCCTGTCAAACGTTATAATATTAAAAATTCGATAATTGAATTCTATGTCAAACATATAAAAGGCTCGGTTATAATTTATTTTCTCTAAACGCTCGACAAAAATTAAAAAGAAGTCAAGAAAATATATCATTAATAATTTCGAGAGATAAAAATATATATATATATATATAAAAGGCGAAAATAATAATTTCTGTTCAAACTTTAGCGGACATCATCATTAGCCAAATGCCTCGACCGTAATCAATCAAAAACCAAAGTCTATTAATGCCGTCAACCAATGTTTTACTGGTCGTTCACAATCGCTTCGGAGTAAGAAAAAATTTATTCTCCTGATTGCATGACCGACTGTGATCGTTAATGATTAATATGAGCTATAAGTCTATCTAAAAAAGTTACAGTCAATAACGCTGAAGTCATTCCCATTCGCTTTTAGCCCTTAACTGTCACTTTGATAAATCGAAGACTAGAGTGAGTGAGTGAGAGTCTTATGGGGGTATAAAATATATATTTTTGAGATGAAAAGCAAACCCAAGTAAAAGTAAGAAAATAAATTGAGGCCACAAACGAGGAGAGAGAGGGAGGAGTGAGTGAGTGAGTGAGAGAGAGAGAGAGACCATAACTTCTTTGCTCTTTTTTCTCAAACAAGGCTCTATCCGTTTATTTGCATTAGTGGACACACAGTACACGATGCCGTACATGCATAGGAGCACACTTATGGCCATTTGTATCTCATCAATCATGAGAATGGTTTGCGCCGAAAATGGTTGGCTGAATGCGACGGATGATACATCGCTATTACTTAATGTCCAATTTCTCTATTGTGCTATATTATGAATTCCTCTCTTCGCCGTTGACTGTGATAAAGTGTCTTATTATGCTCTGTCAGACATAATTTCGCGTCGAGGCATTCATAGTCGAGAAAACTGCTTACTTATCTAGTTTTTGGCGCTCGAGAGTGGTCTGAGTTTTTTGAATTAAATTATCGCCACTTACGTCTGCAGAAGCAAATTGCTTTTTAGAGTTAATCAGATATAATTAATTATAAAATTAGCTGTTTGTATACGCAGACAAATGTTTAAACCGAAAACAGGGCATAACTATTAATTTGACGACAGTTTGCGTATAAGTTTCTATGTGTATACTTTCGAGAAACATTTTAAATACATAAACATTTAAACAAACTTTGCATTAATTAGTGCTCTTATATTTGTAATTTTTATCTTATTAATGATATGATCATAAATTAAGGCAACAAAATTACAATAGGATGTGTGCAGAAAAATTTACTAGTTTTGATAATTAACTTTACAAAAGTTTAAGAGATCGAGAAATGATTACTACCTTGGAATTCATTTCTGTAAATATATTTTACATGAAAATTTTGTGTTATTTAAAGCTATTTTACTGTTAATTTTTAAAATATTAAAAATTAATTACAAATGTGTCAGAATTCGTGATGAATGAGATTAATGAAAGAAAAGAAATACAATCAAAATCATGTTTAGAATAAATATCGATAAATACCGATTGCAATCAAATCTTATTAAATAATTGACTTAAAATTAAGTAAATTAGAAAATTATTTTACTTTAATGTAATTTAAAATCATTGATGACCTAATATTGAATGATTGATGTTTTTTTAACTTAAAATTTTTCTCAAGTATTTAAATAATTTTTTTAAAGAAATAGTTCAAAATGATTATATTTATATATTGAAAATATAATTATAACAACCTTAGAAAATATTATCGAACAATACATTTAATTAATCTTTAATATAATGAATTTCGCAGTGCATTTTTCTATTTTAAAAATGACATAAATATTTTAAAAATAAGGTAAACTCAAACTTTATTTTGTCATAATTATTTCAGTTTTTTTAAAATTTAAAAATAAAATTTTTAAAATTAGTTTTAGCCAATATAAAACTAGGCTAATGTTTCAAAGTGTACTCAATTAAAATAAATTACAATTAAATTTTTAAAATATTTAATATAATAATTGACATATATTTAAATTGACTGTCATTTTAATTTGATATTAAATAAATAATGTTATACTATTAAAGTATGAATGGTATAGAATAGTTGACAGAATTTGATTTGATGCAGCTGTAACTCGATTGAAGCATATAATCTCTAATAGGCATTCTTTATTTAAGGCCATTAACTTTAATAAACTTTAAATTGATTTTTAAAAATAAACTATAATATAGTTGAGATTGAGTAAAGTATTAAAACATTATTATTACGAACGTTACTTTTAATAATAAATAAATTAATAAATTATTTAATAAATTCAATAATTTTAAATTTAATTTGGATTTAATTCTATTAAATTTTAAATTTTATTATATTATGTTCGAAAATTTAAATTTAGATATTTATATTTTTAAAAAGAAATAAGTTATCCTTATTTTAATAAGCTATTCTTAATTTATATGCTATTCTTATCTATAATTATTTGATAAATTTACTAAAGAAAATTTTATTTGCTTAATAAATAAATTTAATAATAATTTGCCTGTTATTTCTCACATAAGTCTGTAATTATTGTTAAATGTCTACAAGAGTCTTAAATCATCATAAATTAGCGCTCAGTAAATTACGCGAAACATAATTGCCTTTGACATCAGCATAAGATTCTTTCAAATATTTATCTAATTATTTTCATCCCCATTATTCTCGTGTAATAATGTAAGTTAACTTTTATTGCTTATTTTTAAAATTGCTAAATATATTTTAGTTAATTACGACTGCATTAACTTCAAACTCGCAAAACACAACAGACTTGATTTGATAATGAAACCCGTAATTCGTTGATTTTCAATCTAACTCTTATCGGTAGTAAACAGATTGGGCTGTTGTAAGTTTGAAAACTACATATAGTTATATATAAAGATTTATGTAATTTATTGTTAAATTTGAAAACATATTCTTGCATTTCAATGCTGTAAACTTTCAAAAATATTATAAGCTTTTGCTTACTAAACATTGAACATTTTAAAATTTAAAATTTTTTAAATATTTGATAATAAATATAAAAATATCAAATAATTTCTTTAAAATATAAATTCATGCTAGAAATTATGTCAACTTTCTTAAATTTGTTATCTATTTTGCTTGTTATGCAAATGTAAGCCAGATTTTGACAGCTCGTGCTTCGAAATTAGTCACAGACAGAACGATGAGATACATTGTCGGATTTAGTTTGAAAGCAATAGAATTGGCAAATAAAACAATAGAGAAGACTATATTGAATCGGATAAAAAGTGGATTACTTGCGGCCAAACTTTGAAAGTGTTTATTATATAAAGTTCGTGTGTCTGCGATAGCATTTGGCGCGTAGACTGTGATTTGAACGAACGGTAACATTGGGTGGCGTAAGCCTCGGCAGTGAATATAAGTTATGTCGAACAGTGCGCTGCATTTTTCGCGCCGCTTAACATTTTATATATATATTTATAGCCTCATCTTTTGTCACATTTGCAGCCATAAAGGGATTACCAAAGGATTACGTGATGAGATCAATTGTCCACAACGCAAATGGCCAGAGAAGTAGAGAGAGTGAGAGTGTAGGGGCGTGAGAGTGAAAGAGAAAGCGTGCACTTTCTTCGCGTGAAGAAAAAAATAGTAAGATAGAGAGAGAAAAAAGAAACAATAAGAAAAAGTACGATAGAAATAATGTTAGACTAGAGTCGTGAGGGTAGTGAAGAAGAAATATAGCAACAAAAATGTTTGCTGAAATGATTGTAATCCATTTGCGGTCTCTCTCTCTCTCTCTCTCTCTCTCTCTCTCTCTCTCTCTGCGAGTAATGTCGTAATAGAAATAACATTTTCCCTGCAATCAAAAAAGGCTTTTAATAGCTGTCAGCTTCTCTTTTCTAAAACATGAAGAGATCGTTGATGAGCACCAAAAAATGTCTTTGAATTACGCTCGCACTTGTAATTTCTTGAGCGGTTAACAAAGAAATAACTCTAGAAATAGCTTTCAAAAATTGTAGTGCTGTGAGATATAAGTTAAGTTAAATGAATAACTTATCGCATTAAAACTAGAGGTATGCAGGACTGGCCGTCCGTTGCGGTCAACTATAGTGATATCATTGCTGTAAAATTATTTATATCATAGCTTTAAATGGCGCGAATTTGTCATTTGAATTCTACAGATGCTTGATGTTTGACAATTAGTTAAATTACATATTTTAGTAATAGAGAAATATTTGCCTAACTATAACAACAATAAACTTTTTTTCAATAGAATATTATTTAGATTGCAATTTTAACGCTAGAATCAAAATTTATTAATATTTGGTAGAAATAAATGAGCAAATTTTTTTTAAGAAAATAAATTCGCACGAATGAAATCCCGAAACACAAGTCCAGAGCGAGAGAGTGGTGTCTGTGAGCCTCTAGTTTGAAAGTTGTTTCAGCTTCAAGAAGCACTTGTAATGAAAATATGTTTTTTAGGTATGCGTGTGGTCCGCACTTTGACTGACATTTCTTCGAGTAGGGATTTGATGAATGGGCGCCGTAAATGAGTTTTAGTGCATAATGGCTGTATGGCTGTATGCGCTCAATAATAATAAAAAAGTTGATTCTTCGCTCTACTATCCAACTATACGGCAGCCATTAATAGCCAAAAATTACAAGATAGGTAGAGAGGCTTCAATTAAATTTTAAAGCATGTCTACCATTAGCTATTGTTTCGATTTGAGATGGAGAGAGAAATTTTTTAACTGGAATAATAATAATAAAGCATTGGTGTAATTCTTGGAAAACAAACAGAGTAGAAGTGACTGACTTCTCGCTAATATTTATCTTCAATTGACTTTATTATATTAGTTTTTCTTTATCTTTGCATTTTGCCTTTTTATGATTTGGCATTTCCATCGGAATATAAGAGAGAGAGAGAGAGAGAGAGAGAGGGAGAAAGAAATCGAGAGAGAGAGAGAGAGAGAGAGAGAGATGTACATAATAAATGGCACTACAAGGCTAGACATCAACACAATTCGCCCATACCTTCGCTGAGATTCACTGAGAATTAGGCAATTTTCAAATCACTGCCATCACAACAAACAGCAATTATCTTCTCCCACATAGCCTGACCGCGGCTAACGCTGAAACGCGAAAAATGATGCATTACATAATAATTCTTCTAATTAAATGTCAAAATACTCATTCAATATTTTTTTCTCTCTCTCTCTTTCTACTTCTAGAAATTGTTTGTTTGTTTGTTTGTTGCAGTTGTATGAATGACGTGTAAATTCAGAAATCCATTCAGTCTTACTTTAAATAACTTTTTATATCGAAATACACTTCTCACTTGTATAACAAATTGCAATATCTATCAAAAGTAAATTTTAATTAATCGTGACAACGGATTCGATAACAGTGATCCGGAGCTCGAGTCGAAACTTTAAGCCCCAATAAAGTATTGAAACGGTTTAAACTAACTATAAACATAATTATTAAAATAGTTTACTAAGTCATACAAAATATGAAAGAACTCTATTTTAATATTTAATAATATATTACAGAATTTTGAATATTTTTGCTTAATTTATAAATTATAATCAACTCGTTTGGAAACCATTATTATGATGAATTGATCAATAAATCAGTGCAATCATTATAGTAAATATCATATTTTTAATTAAAAAATTATCTAAAATTTTGCCATTTATCTAAATATAGAGTGGTTTGATAAAACTTTGTGGTGCACACTACTCGGTGACGCCCACCGACCAGGCATAGCAGGCGAGATCAATCAAGACTCGGATCCTGTTCATCATCATTATTTTTTCTATTGAACAGTTTCATTTGTTCGCAGTACCCGCGGATACAATTTAGCAATTTCGAGAGACACACCCTTCAGATTTGAATCAAAATATTGATTCATAATAATATCATTAATCAATGTCTTTATCAGAAACCCTTTTTCATTCACGACTCTGCACAATAATGTCATACTTATGATAATGTTTGTTTTTTAAATTCATCAAGATTAGCATTTTTTTAAGTAAAAAAAGAGATTGAGGTTTGAAAAATGTTATCATTCGCTTGAGGGGGAGTTTCAGAGAGAGAGAGAGAGAGAGAGAGAGAGAGAGAATAGCGTATCAGACATTAAAATTAATGAATCTCGAAAGGCATTAGAAATCTTGACCCGAATCGACCACATATATAAAAGCATATTAAATAAACTAAAAGAAACTCTTTTACGCCAAGCATTTATGCTTAATAGCTAAATTGACTATTTATGAATAATAATCATTAATGAGTGCCCATTAAAAAAATATATTATTTCTTAACTGCAGCCTTAAATAAGGCGCAGAAAACTGATTTGGCATAATTTTTTATTTCGAGGTTCTGTTTAAATAAGTCGAAACGAGAAATTTTAATTTTATTTCTCGAGCAACAGGTCGAATACATGCATATCATATCATTTTTAATGATCCAAATTGATGCCAATTGAGACAATTATTTTTTTGAAAAATAATTTTATTACCTGACAAATAAATTCACACCAGTTTAAAGTGTTTAATCAATATTTGAGAGTTTAAATGTTTTATATTTTGCAGATTGTATTTCAGCCAATTCTCTCTCTCTCTCTCTCTTATATTATTCTTGTGAAAATAAATTACTCGTAGAGTCAATTATTTGTGCGCATTTTTCGACTTCAATTAATTTGATGACTAAATTTATAAATCAAAAGGCGCGCAATTTTAATCAAAAAAAAAGTCGAAATGTCAACATTTTTGCTTACACGTTATTCGCTTTAACGCAAAATTGATAAACTGTTTTCTATCGAAGTTCATCAATCAGCGCGAAAAATTATTTGATAAATTTTTTTGAACTCAAACTTTTTTTTCGACAGTTTTACGGAGCAAAGTATTATTGAAATGATTGATAACATATTATAATAAGATCTCACTCAACGCTTTAATTATTATTTATTATTTTTTTCATCAAACGGTCACTATTCGCCAGTTTAAATCTATTTTAATTATAGATTACTGACCTTATAAATCGAGCCGCGGTTTGCAGTCTTATTTTTTCAACATTTTTTGAAAACAATTTCAACTCAATGATTAAACAAACTATATTTGTTTTTAATTTTTTTCAAACGCATTTGAAATAGAAAAATAAATGTTGATTTAAAAGTTTGTCGATTGCTATATCTTAACACTTAATTTTTTAACCTGTATTTTTTAAACCACTAAATGTTATTATATTTATTAAAATTTAAAATACATTATTAATTAAATATTGATAATATATAAATTTCTATTGAACGGAGTAATATATAATTATTGTTATACATTGAGCATCATTTAGTCATTTGTTTATTAGTTTATTTATTTATTAGTCCAGAATAGCATTCGTCGAACTCACAAACTTCGTAAAACATTTATCTAAACATTATCCGAAATTACTGTTTCAGATCGTACTAAATTCAAAATTTATGCTCACGATTCTCATCTTTCATTATATTATTTAAATTGATTTACAAAAGCTTAAATGATATTTTAAGGCCATTCATAATCGTTTAATCGACGCGTTTTGTTTTTTTCGCGTGAATTGTTAAAATGTCTTTAATGGTCTATTTAAGTGCGATTATAAAAGATATTTAATCTTTTGTAACTTCTATTAATTTTAATAGAAATGCTCTTTATTTGACCGCCATTTACTCAATGAGGCCGTTGTCATCTTTTGTAAAAAGTTTTCTTTCAACTATCAAATAAATCAATTGAGCGCACACAGTGTCAGACATCTTCTGCGAGATATTAAGAAAATTTGTTTCGGTTTGTAACGATAATATAAGGCACGCACGTTGTCTACGGAAGCGTTTAACTTATAATAAATGACCGAATTTTGAGATGCAATTTGCTCTGAATTACTAATACTGATCAAAAATTAATCATTAATAATACTTGAATTTTTTTGTAAAAATTTATTAAAATTTTATTAACTAAATATACTCGAAAATCGATGATCATGTTTTTATATGTTTAATAACCATTTGACAGTAAGAGCAGTCTAATTTCCAAATAATAATTGAAATGAAATAAAATAATTTTTAAGAATATGATTAACAAATATAATGCAAGCAGAATCAAAATTTAAATTAATTTACTATTTATTCAAATTATAAAATAAAAAAAATAATTTGTCGCTACACTTAATTTGCATTTGATTTTTTTATTCAAAAAAAAAGAAATTATCATATTATTAATTTAAGAATAAGTTAATATAACATCATTAACGTCAAGACCGCAAACTGTATTTAATGATACCGATTATGCGTTACAATTAACTGCTTAGGCGTTCCTCTTCGAGTTTCGCTTTAGTCTAATACGAACCGAATATGATTGATCTAAGGTATGGTTTCGCACTATCTTACGTTTAATTTACAACTTGATAATGACTTTATTGAGAAAAAAAATCTAATAACATATTTATCAAAAAAAAGGAAAAATTCCTACTCTTAATATGCTAATGGATATTAGTTTTAAAAACTGTCTGCCTAAATGAGTTGGAAACTCGTATCATTATAATAACAAATGAGATCTCGTAAGGAATAATATTAAAATAGCTAATCAGATGGCATACAAACGAGATAGAAGTGATTAAATATTATAAATTACGTACAAACAGTAAAAATTATAAAATTAATGTTAACCTCCAGTGCGAGCTGAATGTATATAAATGTTACTTATTTACAAGACAAAAGCGGATGTGAGAATTGAAAGTTTAGAAAATTGAAAATTTGACCACTTTTATTATTTTAAAGAATATTTCGAAATTTCTAAGTTGTATTGATTTCCAATTTGCTTTTATTGTTAATTTATATTTGTTTTTGATATATTGAGTGAAACCAATTTTTATTTATTTTATATTCATATAAATAGAATTGAATATTGAAGTGAAACTAAAATAGTTATAAATTTAAATATACACTTGAAATAATAAAATTATTAAAATTGAATTCTATTCTTATAATAACTATTATTAAATTTTTTGGAGTATATAATTTATTTTTAAATTTAAAAGTGGATTTTTAAACATTCAAAAAATTTTAAATTTACCATTCAATAATTTTATTATTTAGATTTAATTATTTAATAAAAAATATATAAAGTAAAAATAAATTTTAATTTTAATTTATGTATTGTTCAATTTTAAAAATATCAATCAATAATTTATTTTAAAAACATCGAAGAAAATTCTGTGAGAATAGTTTATTAACAATAAAACTATAGAATTTTAAAATTTAAAATGCTTTTTGACAGCATTAAAAATAATTGTAGAATATGCATAAAAATTCATTATCTAAAATTGAATTTATTATAATAATGTAATCATATGAAAATGCTATTTTATTGATATATACACACTTAATGATATATTGCTAATGATAGTGGATTTTTGCTGAAATGCCAAAATATAATAAATAAAATTTTATTAATTTTATTAATTGAGAAAAAGATTTACTATTTGATAAAAATTAATTATTACAATAAATACATAAACATTTATGACATTAAAAAAATATTATTCAAATTTATTTAAATTAAAAATTTAAATTAAAATACATCGTAAAATATATTTTTTAATTAAATGATAAACTCTAATGATAAAAATTAATTTAAACATAAACACATAATTTTAGTTAAATTTTATTATTTTTAAGAACAAATACTTATCGATTTTATTGCTGATATAAAAAAAACTCATACGATACAAAAAATTTCAAACTGTTAATGGCTAATTAAAATTATTTCTAAACTTCACTGTTTGAAATTATTATGCAAACAAATATGTTAATATTGCTTATTAATTGGCTAACGTTAATCGAAAATACTTTATCTCCTCTTAATTTATTTTAAATATTTACCATTAAATAATGCAATTGATATTAAAATTATGATTTTAAAAATTACTTTAAAAATTAAATAAAAAACTGTTATCACAAGCAAACGCCAGTAATATAATATATAAGATTTGATAAGATAGTTAGTTTTTATTTCAGATTCATTAAATTCCAATGGAATAAAAGTATGCGCTAATTTTTTTTGTTGAACAATTTTCCTCTTAATTTTCGTTTAACTCGTGATAATATTTTGTCAAAACAAGCGGTTAAATAATTTTCTATCTTGCCTTCTAATGTTTGAAAGACACGAATGGAAAAAAAATGATAAATTTGTTTGCAAATAATAAATTATGATGTGATTCGTGTTTAGATAATAATCCCCACTATCTTATGGCGTACGGAGTTATATATCATTTTATTTAATGCGATATATAATTAAAAATAAATTCACATTAATAACGAGAATAAATAGAATAAATTTGCTCAAAGGAGAGAAAATGAAACAAAAAGAAATAAATGGAAGGAAAAAAGTTGTCAAAACTATAGCTGGAAAATGGTTAACAATCTGTTTTTAATTTTGTAGCGTTTTCGCTGTCAAAAGTCAATTTTAGCGTTTAAAATGTGCACTATTTTTGGCAAAAACACAATTTTTGTTAAAATAGAGTTGGCTTTAGAGAGAGAAAGAAAGAAAGAGAGAGAGAGAGAGAGAGAGAAGGCAAGCCTTTTCGATGAAAAATGAGCGCTTCATTAAAAGAATTTTGGATGCCATTAATGTTTTACAGATAGAGAGAAAGAACGAGAGCGAAACAGTTAATTTTAAGATTAATCTCTCTGATGATAGCTAGCGATTTATCTTGCGATGAGAGGGAGAGAGAGAGAGAGAGAGAGAGAAGAGAGTAATTTTAATGTATTCTTCGCGTGTTTCGCTGATATCCCTCAATGCCTCCGTTAAAAAACCACTATCTTAAGGCATTTGCTTTTTTCCTGTGTTTCCAATGCTAAACAAATACCAAACACAAAAAAATATAAATGAGTCCTTTAAGATTATTATTTCATTTGTTGTTGGGGTAGTGTGTACTGTGTATTGAATTTGAATTTTTGAAACTATTACCTCTCTTAGCTATTCTTTCTCTGAAAAGTGCACCTTTTATTATGCTGAAGAAAATTACACCACCATAATAACAGAGTGCGCCAAAAATATACGCAGCAATTACAATACTAAAGCCTTATCTTTTCTTTATTTAAATATTAAAATTGAGGCATTGCGTTATAAATTGAATGTTTGCGCGGAGAGCGGTTCACAGGCCAAACGCGACTGACAGGCCATCAATCATAAAGCGATTCTCGCCCATACAACTCGTCTCTCTCTCTCTCTCTCATTCAAGTGGGTGGCTGTGTTTAGGCGATGATGTTTTCATGTTTAATCAGCGTTGATTTTTGTTGCTGTTTCGCGCAGCGCTATCGATGTTTGCTCGTCGTGTTTATCAGCCTAATTGATGGTCCCCTTCAGCCCAACATCATTGTGAGCCACTCATTATACCCCCTTCTCTCTCTCTCTCTCTCTCTCTCTCTCTCTATATATATATATATATATATATATGTGTGTGTGTGTGTGTGTGCGCGCAATGTTTTTTTTACTCCTTTTTCCATTGCGTTTCATTTTGTTTTTCAATGTTTTAAAGTAACCCTAAGTTTTGAAATATATATTTATTAAATAAGTGGAATTTTCTTCCAGAATGAGAGAGAAAGTGAGGAAGATTTACGACTTTACTTTTCGTCGTGAGATTTGAAAAATTAATTTGATTCAGAAGTTAGAAAAAAAGAAGAAAACTTTTGCAAATACGATATTTGTCATGCATGCGAGCGTAATGCAAAACATTAAATAGACTCGCTTCACACTATACACACTATACATTTTAGTTACATAACAGTGACAAAATAGAAATTAGTATAGACTTTCTGTACTTATCCTGAATAACATGAATACTTGAACTGCAGTATAGTTAAAATAATTAAATTATTCTTTTAAAATAAGAATTTTTAATTTACCGAAAAGAGTTTATTTGGCTTATAATTCACGAGAAGAAAATTAACGTAATAAATGGATTTTATGGATTTTAATTAATAGGTAGAATAAAATTATTTTAAACTTTTTAAAGCAGAAATTAATTGTAATTTCTTTAATTGTGAAAATTTTCGTTTTACTTTCGTCGAGTTATTTAACCACATATTCTCTGTTACCAAAATAATAAACATAATATTATTTATAAATTTTACTTTAATCACAAAATTGTATGTATCGCTATTTTTGAAATTTAAAGTTTGAAGTGCGCACTAATTTTCGACTGTACACAATGCGGTCGAGAGTCTACTTTCAACATCAATGCGGTGTCTGTATTGAGAAAGAAAAAAACAGTCATTAAGCCTCACATTTACATCGATGTTTGATGATTACGACCGTTTCTGGCAAACTATATACGTATCATTTATTTATTATGCAAATGGTTTAGACAATTAACTCTGTCTTAATTGACATAAGAAGGCGTTTCTGAGGGCGCCGTTAATGATAGAACACAACTCAATGGACGTGTTTTGATTGCCTCCAAAAAAAAAGTTTTTGCCATCTATTAAAACATGCTATCATTAATGGCCTTTGTTATTATGAATTTCGCGATTGTTACTGTTAGTGCCGCTTTTAATACCTCTCTCTCTCTCTCTCGCATTAAAAACGATTATTGAGGTCGCAATTAACGGCTGAGGCAAACAAAATATTAATGACATTACCATTTAAAATGAATGGACTGCTGTTCATGTTTGACGTCGGTGTGTATAATAATAATAATAATAGCGAACAGAGGGGTAAAATCGACGACGAGATCGCAATTTTTGGGTGTGGAGTATGACATTGACTAAATACTCTTTTCCTCGTTTATATCTTCCGGCATTAGTGATATCATACTCGCCAAAAAGTTTTATATGCAAAACTATTGTCGCGCTGTAATAACTTATATTCGCACAGCACGCACACAATTATTAGCGTTTATATACATAATAAACTAAAACCATATATTTATTGTGCATAACTTACTCTCTACATCTCTCTTGCGTTCTCTCTCTCTTTCTCTCCCATTCTCTCTCTCACTCTATTCCCTTCTCATTACGCGCTTGGCTTTTATAAACACTCTGCCGTTACATAACCCAACATCAAAAGCGATACTTGTGTCAGTTATACTCCAATTTGTATTTTGACATATGTAAAGCTGGATGAAGACGAAAGAATGAGCGAAAGCGGTGAGAGAGAGAGAGAGAGAGAGAGAGAGAGAGAGAGAGAGAGCATAATTCAATTTGAATTTATAAATAACATAAATATCGCTGATTAAGTTATTATTTGAGTTATGCCCGTTTAGTCAATTATCTCAAGCTCAGCCATTTTTGCCATATTTTCGGTTTCTGTGCAAAATTTCGCTACTGTTTCGTCTTTTGGTGTAAACACATTAATTACTGTCATGCTTTAATGTTTTGTTTTGGCTTATTTTTTTTCCAAAAACAAATTTTTTGTTTACGCAACTATCAATATTTATAAGTATAAAGTTATTGGCAAAAAAAATTGGTTCTCTTGATAAATGTTTCCATTTAAAGAACTAATTTGTAAATGTTTTTCAAAATGTGATATTCTGATGGAGTGAATCAAAGTGTTGTATTTTTTTTCCTCCAGTATAGCATCCGATATTTGAAATCCCTGTTTGAAAAGAGATTCTCAGTTTTCATCAATTTTGAAGTGAGGAGAAAAGCCTACCACACTATCGCATAATACAGTATATTATATTTAGATGACTCTCTAGCATACAATCACGTAATACTGTGCGCGCATTACAAATCAAAAATTGGTTTACTGGCATAACTTACGCATCGGAGCTGATGTTAACTTCTTTCCAAACAGCATCCCCACAGGCTGTACATATCTTTTACTATTAAAAATTAACTGCGAAATATTATATGTCCCCCGAAATATCTGCTCGAAAGAGCGAAACGGAAAATAACAAGAATATCATGTTTGCCGTGAACTCGAGACTTATGCGGTGAATAGCAAAAGCGATATCCTTATGAAAAGCAATAATTGGGATAATTCGAGCGAGAGAGTCAAAGAGGGTGAGAGAGAGAGAGAGAGAGAGAGAGAGAGACTTCGCATAGTTTCAAATATTTATTGGTAATGTATGCGCTCTAGTTTTCGCATAGCAAAAACTGATGGCTGTTATCGTTGATAAGAACTCAATTTGACATTTTTGTCTCCTCCGTCGCGATGCGCCGAATAAAGTGATATTTTGACAAACTCGATACTCGTCTGTACAAACACACGCACAGAGACACAAGTGTATCATCGCAACCAGTATTGTCGTCGTTGATCTCGTACGAGCATATCATCAACAAATATAAAATTCTCCCCAATGAGACTGACGACGAGATCGCTCTACTTTTGGGAGAGAAATTTGCGCTGAAAGTCGAAACCTTAATGAACGACTTGTGCTTTTTATTTTGACAAAAAGATGCTTTATTTTCGATATGAGGAACGAGTGACATATTTTTTTTTTAATATTTAGAGAAAATATTATTTGTTTTAATTGCAAATTTTTTTTTGCAAAACATTTAAATTTCTGTAATTTAGCCAAAATGCAAATGATGAAGAAAAACCTACTCGACAAATAAATCTATTTTTCTGAAGAGGTAAAGTGGGACACTATGAAATCAAAATTTATTTCGAGTTTCATAACAAAAAAATATCACTTTATATCGAATAACGACTGTACTGTATTTTAAAGATATTTTATCCTACGAGAGAGAGAGAGAGAGAGAGAGAGAGAGAGAGAGAGAAATGATTTCCCGAGTGTGTATTACAATCAAGAATTGCCTTCAGTGAAAGCTCTCTCACATTCATACCTCAGTGGCATTTTTTGTTGTTAACTTATGCAAAAATTATACATGACATACACATGCTTTTGAATATATTCACAACAATAATATTAGCCGATCATCTGGTGATCATATTTCTTGCCACAGAGTACCTCATAGTACCTCACAGTACCTCACAGTACCTCATAGTGCCTCATACAACCTCATACAACCTCCTTCTCTCTTCTCTTTCTTTTTTACAGGCTTTCTCATGCAATATTTACTCTCATGTCCGACAGTGGTATTATTATATTACTGTAAATGTCAGCGAAACTCTATTATGCTGTCGTCTTCTCACTTCTCTCTCCCATTCTCTTCTTCGCTTCAACTCAGAAAAATCTCCTTTTCGTTCAGCTCTCATGTCAAGCAACGAGTATCACAAAACTTTGCATTCGCATTAAATGGGTTCACACATGTTTGATGTTTGGTCACATAAAGAGAAGAAATGCCGAGACCTTTAGGGTTGTAGCTTCACAATTCTCTCTCTCTCTCTCTCTCTCTCTCTCTTCGATTCAATTTAGCTGACGAAGCGTATACTTTGTGGCGGAACCCCTATTTCTTCGTCAGTTAGACGGATGGCCTCCAACATTGTTTGATGGGCATACGGATGATATACAGGAGTACGAGCCAAAAACGATAAGATTAACGACGAAAAGTTACTCTGTTTAAGTTTGCTTTCAGCTACTCTATGATTAATCATTTCGGCGCAAACAATTTATTTTCTAATGGCTAAAATGCTTTTGGGAGAGTGAGAGGGAGAACCAGAGAGCAAGAAAAATGAATTCCAGTTATTTTGACGGCTAGAAAGTGAGTGAGAAAAAAATAGTAGTGAGAGAGTGAGTGAGAGAGAGGAGAGTGAAATTTTTTTAAAAATAGAGCTGATATAGTTAGCAACTCGTATTTAACTTTGATGGCAATTTTCAGCCAAAAATGATTTATTGCGGGCGAATAATGAAATATTTTTTATTATTTTTTTTACGAATAATAATAAAAAAAATTCTGAATAAAGTAATTTTTGCAGAGCTAACATTATCGCGATTATTATTATTATTTATTATCCCTATTATTAATAATATTAGCTGTATATGCATTAAGTCATAGATATATATATATATGTCTTTTAGTAGAGCCAAACAAAAACAGTTTTTCCTATTGCGTTATTATTCATAAACAATTCAAGAATTCATAAACTCATAAAAAACTTGGTAAAGCTATACATGTATAATGTATTTATTTATTTTTTCGGAGATAAAATAAGGCGAATAGTAATACTCTTTTTTTTCGAGTATTCCTGGCTGTGCTATAAAAGTCATCGAAAAGGAAAAAACGAGTATATTTGCGGTGAATTTGCAATGAGATATCATTTTATGTTTAGTTTGATGGTATGGATGCAAATTGAGAGCCGAGCGCGTTAAATCATCGCTAGAGTAAGTTATGGGGCAATAATCATATCAAACGCGCGCATAAAAAAAGGAGAATAATGTCGTAACAGTTTGCCATATAGTAAACATTGTGCATCATTTGTAATAAACGTGAAAATATTTGCGATATTAATTTTGTTTTAGACAAGAAAATAATATTTTATGAAAGTTTGATAAAAGATATTTTTTTTTAAAAAAAAAGGTTAGATAGTATCGGAATTGCATTCGCGGCTATAATCGTATAAATTATATTATCTTATTTCGTATCGTATTTTATTAATTTTTATCTGATGAAAATATTAAACTCTAAGTTTAACACTAAATCACGAGTTAATATAATTTTGCCTAAATTTATTACTGTGGTTTAGAATTTATTACATCTGTAAGAATTAGAAATAAAATACTTTATGTTAGGAAAACATTTTTTAATTTATTATTTAAATATTATTATTTCTCAATTTTTATTTTTCAAAATTTTTTAGACGCAAGTTATTTTCAATGTCCTAAATAGTAATTGAATAATAATAATCTATAATATTATTTTATAATTTTAATTTTTTTTTATCAACATTTTATATATTATAATGAATTTTAATACAAATAAAAAATATTAAACAAAGCCAAGTATAACTTATAATACTATTCTATAATTTATTATCACTAAGTATCTGAAATCTTTCTTATTTTTAATGTTTAACTTAATTGAGCATTATTTAATAATAAAAAAAACTTTAATCTATAATAAATGTAATTTCAAAAAGTAAGAAAATGATAGTCATTTTAAGAATTTAAAGAGCATTGACCAAAATTGACGACTATTTTCGGTATCGCGAACGAGCTCTTCACAAGTGGTAACCTTAATGTCAAACGATTATCGTCTACCGTATTGCGCGCACAGGCGTTTCGGTCAAATCAACTTTTGCTTAATTGTTATATCGTAAACGAATTTATGGCACGAACGTGCATATGGACACCCATTAGGCTAATGCTGTTTCGCGAGATAATGCTATATAATTAGAAATGCTTTGTTTTTTTTACATTTTTTTATTATTATTTTTCGAGTTTTATCTTCGCATTCGGCGATAAGAAAATGGATGTTATTTGAAATATAACATTAATGTTTATTATTATGTTTATTATTATTTCGACATTTTAGAATTTCTTTCCCGAAAATAATTACTGAGCCATAAATAAAATTTCCAATTATTTATTTCGTTTATTATTAGCAAAAATATTAAATATACGTTTTATGGTCGTTAATATATTTTAATTTTGCAAATAATTTATTAACCAATTTAAAATGAAATAAATTTTATAATTGAGTAAATAAAATTTTGAAAGGGCTATAATAATTAAATTTGAAGCATTTAGCGCAGAGTAATAGTAATATTTATCAAATTAATAAAGCTATATATCATCAGTCAATGTCTGAAATCGATTGGGACTGAAATGAAATTTATACGCACTTAATTTTAAATTATTCCCATAAAAAATAGTAATGAAAATTGTGAAAATGAATTATTTCTATTACGGCCTCAAACTGTAAAACAATAACATTAGGTTTTATTAGGAAAATACACTTATTTAATGATTATACTGCTATCGCGTGTTTCTGGTATATAATAATACGCGACAATGATTTTCGTTTTATAACAATTATTCAGAAAATTTACTTTTCCTACTATTAATATTTCTCAACTTCAATAAAGACGCAAAGAGCTTAAATTCATTGACTCACGTCAAAATAACAAAAATACTCGATAATAAAAACATTATTTAACAGATTCGAGAAACATACTTTGAAATATATATCTACTTTATTTATAGAGAATATATATATATTTTATACTCTAGTAGTAGAGAGAAAAATACTGCAAAAGCAATCATGAAATATTGAGATATACGCAATGGTGACAATAACGTTATGGTGAATCGCATTATTACAGCCTATTTCGACTCAATTATTAATGTTAACGTGCAATGAGGGGAGAGAGAGAGAG
>JAQIYA010000155.1:0-27515 GCA_034699355.1 Microtritia minima | reverse complement strand
GTGCAACTGCTGATGCAGTTCGGCGGCGGTATTCTCTTCGCCATCGTATTCGTGCACCTCATGCCCGAAGTGAGGGACAGTCTCGACCGGTATATGGCGAGCAACGAATCGATATTTAAAAACGAAAATCTCGCCGGAGATCTTGAGCCGGGCGCCAAAACTGGTCCAATCATACCGTACGTAGAGTTGGCCACCTGTGCGGGCTTTTTTGCCGTGTTTCTGGTGGAGGAGCTCATGCATCTGCTGCTCAATTACTTTCAACGAAATCACGAACACTCAAACGCCCGCCAACTGCCGCCGACGGTCATCGCCAAACCAGAATTAGCCGACCAGAGTCTGCCTGATCTGGAAAAGTGCGGCTCGATATACAAAATTATCAACGGTAACGGTAACGGCAACTGCACGGACAATGGAGTGTCAAACAGTGTGTTCAACAACTATGGCGTAGAGCTCGAGCTTAACGAATATGGTCTGAAGAGTAGCTCAGCGGCGGTGACCGACGGCGGCGATACGATCGAGCGAATGGCGGTCGCAAACGTGAAACAGTTCAAAGAGCCGGTTCTGGTTCAGTACTGTCGCGGTCTGGTCATCATATCGGCATTTTCGGTGCACTCCATTTTCGACGGCCTCTCTATCGGTCTGCAGAAGACGCCCGCAGACATCTGGTCCATGTTTTTCGCGATCGGCACCCATAAGTTGCTGATCGCGTTCGTGGTCAGTATGGAGCTGTACGAGCAGTCGCGGCGAATCACTTTAGTGGCCGCCCATATGGCGCTCTTCTCGCTCATGTCGCCCATCGGTGTGCTCATTGTGATCGTGACCGAGGAGACGAGTCACGAGCCCGACCGCAATCCGGTGGTGATACTGCTGACCGCGTTGGCCACCGGCACTCTTCTCTACATTATTTTCTTCGAGATACTCCAGAAAGACCGACGGGACAGCATGTCCGGACTCGTCCAGTTCGCCGCCATAGTGGCCGGTTTTGGTGTGATGCTGTGCATAACCATTCTCATTGATTGATATATGCCTCATATATATATATTTTAATCCGTAGTTTTATATTTAATATAAGAAAGCAAATCAATTATGTTTAAAAAAAACCTTAGAGAGTAAAATTGATTATAAAAATTTCGCTGTGGATAATAATTAAGAACTAAAAAAAAAATGTTAACGCTTACAAAACACGATAACGCATAAAAAACTTTTAATTCGTAGTTTGCGTTTCGCTTACGGTGTGGCAGCAGTAATAGGTATTTAAATTTCTGCTTTTAGAAAACAATTAATAATACGTTAGACGAACATTGTATACCACTGGGAAAACTATTATGGACCATATATACACCATAGTATTTATAAAACATATATTAAACCTTAAGCTAAAAATATAATCTGTCCTTAAAATTTTTCAGAGATTGTTTGTGATTTAAAATTTGTAAACAAATAAAAAATGTTAAGTTATTTGACTCTATTGTGTTCAAAGATTCTGATTAAACATTAATTAATATATTAGATTTTATATATATTTTATATCAATATTTTAAATACAGCTTATTCTTTTTAAAAGTTGGCTCTTCTATCAATATATAGCATAAAATTAGTTATTACTTATAAGCCTTTGTGATGCAAAAATTTATGGTATTTTATATTTTATTTCAAATAACTGTATAATTTTTTATAGAAAAATTTTATACACTAAGTATTACGCGTAATATATGAATAACATGCTATCAGATATAATAGATTTAATGAAATTAGAGTTAAATAATTTTGATAATAAATGAATATTTCTCAAAGTGATAAAAAAATTTCTATCTAATATATTATATAATTTATTATATAAGAAATTCCTCAATTCAGCATTAAAATGCTAAGCCTGCCAGAGATTAATAAATTATTTATTGCGCAAAATTAATTTAATTAAAATATTATTCATCCCCATTCGTGGTTCGCATTTTGACGCTATTGTTAAACTATTTTTAACCTCAAAATTATGAAATTTATATTTGAAAAACCTAAATATAAACTTCTAATACTTGGCCGGAATTGAATTTAATTCAACATATTTTTCAATGTTTCACGAGTTAAACTGCATTTTATTATCATTTGCATTAAAATTTTTACATCAGAAACACATTATTTAAAAATATTATTTTATTTTTCTAGATATCACGATCACATTACATGATAAGCCTTTTTATTCTCTCTCTCTCTCTCTCTCAAGCGCTCACTTATTAACATTAAATTCTCGTTGAGCTCCAAAAGCCTTAAGCCTTAATGTGCCAAAATGTTTTCAGGCATTATTGATAACATTTCAGTTACTATTATTGTTTTATTTTTTGCGAAAACTTTTTTTGTTGTCTTAGTTATTAATTTTTTCGCACCGGAAAAGTCATTGTTGGCGTTCACGGAGCGATTAACTGTGATATAGTTTGTATTTCATTTCTGACTTTGATATATTCATTTTTTCACTTTTTTTTGTGGCTCACAAAATGATTTATGTTCTCTTGTTTTTTTTATATTAACTTTTTTCAAATCATAATTTACAAAACTAACGAGCTTTTCCTGAGATTGATCTGTTTGTTACTCTCCATCTCTCGGGTTAAACAAATTTTACCATTGATTTACGGACACATTATTTAGATTAAGATTAAGCTTATCGGGTCTGCTTTGGAGGCAGCTCTCGACGCGATGCCTTACTGGATAAGCCTCGAAATGCATTTCTTAATGATTAATTAGATAGATATACGAAAAATAATAACATTAATAAAAATAATAATAAAATATCCACCAGTTTTCCGTATCTAATGCTCCGTTAATATATTAACGCTTGCAGTGCCAGTTGGGTATAGAGTTGTTGAACATCGAGTATTATTAATATACAGAAAGCCGTTCGTAAATGTTGTATACGTTGAATATTTAATTATTACACAATTGATACGAGTGGGCGAAATGCGCGCCAAACAAAGCTCAAATATTTAGCATATAAAAAAATTGAGTACGGGTTTGGAAGACATGCAACATTTTGCTAATCAGCACAATCGAAGTCGTGTTATTGAACTTAATTCGTTGGCATTATTTCGGAGCAGAAGTGTTTGACTGCGTAACAAATTGATCCGCTTATCGATATGTTAGCCGAGGTGTGGTATGTTTGGGCGCAATGAGTGCCAAGAGTTTGGTATTGTTATGCCGCACATAAATGTTCGCATTGCGAGCGCACAGCGATTTCACACGTGTACCAAAACTTGAAACGCATGCCACTAACAAATTATTAAATATAGATAATTTTATGCTAATCTCTATGGTATGTGCCTATTTGGTTGATGTTTGATTCGCAATAAGTCGGGTTCGATGGCAGAGTAATAAATTGAATCACACCTGAATGGCCACGAAATAGTGTGCGCCAGTGATGCTGGACTGCTATTTTTGTCGCTAGTCTACCAAAACGTCAACTTATTTTATACCATTTCGCTACAACTCATCCAAGAAAAGAATGGTTTTCTTTGCTTTTGAAAAACTTCGCTTTCTTTTAAACGAAAAAAAACGAGCGTTTGATAGACATTGAGAAAAGGCAGTGAATTTAATAATTATATTGAGTAAGAGAGAAAGAAAGAGAGAGACGTATCAATCTTATTATAATTTACAGGTTATAAGAAGCTTACAAGTTGTGCTGTACAGGTATCAGACTTTTTGTGTGATTATGTATAAAAGAGAAAAAAATAGTAAACTGAGTTCACAAGAGTATAGTGAGTAACTCCTCAAATGTTAGGGGAGATGTAGAGACTAAATGTTTATTTGATTCTATCAGTTTCTTGACTTCAATTTTGTCGAAAATATTGGGAAGTTTGAAATGAATTTATAACCAATGAATTTAATATTTTATGTAAGACACTCGAAATTATTATTCAATATAAAATAATTTTATTAATTTTTTTTATTGTAATACAAAATTGTATTAAAAGTACTATTAATAAGCATAAATAATATAAACTTTTTTAATATTAATTGGTCAACAAATTTAAACTTTCCGTTTAAAACTCGTTTATAAATTTACACATAAAATATCTTATATGTACTTATGATTATTTCTAAGATTAGGATTTATTAAAAAAGGTGACTAAAAATAACTTTTAATCACTTAATCCCTTGTAATTTGGTAATAGCTTTAACCGAATCGATAAATAAGAACTTTGTTAACTATGTTTTGTAATTTTATATTATTTTATACGTGACAAACACAATATTATAATTTTTAGCGCAATATTACAATGTTTATGCTTATACTGTGATTTTAATGTTTTTATGCACTTTTATGGAATTTATTGCACTTTTGCAGTCATTGTGTATAAATTATACGCAAAATCAACTATAATGAAATTAATATAAATGCTTAAAAGTTTAAAAGTTCTCAATGCAAGTTCTAAATGCAATGTAAATATTATGCGTTCAGTTAATTTTAAAGCAAAAAATATAATAATTCATATTTTTAAAGGAATATTTTGAAAGAATTGATCATAAAATTTGAAAGAAACACTTGTCTTGCTTTATATTCGAAATTAAATGGTCTAAAAATGAAATCCACTATTAATTATCCTTAAAAACGGTTTAAATGGAGTCCTCTCACAATCTTATGCATGCAAATAATCAAAGAAAAGAATTTTTAGCATTAGGTATGCATAAGCAGTCAACTCAATAATATTTAGTTTAAATTATTTAAAATTGTCGGTTAGATTAACACAGCACTAATTTATAATTTTCAATAATAATTAATTAATTATCACAACAAGTGAAATACTTGCGCAACGCTTGTTATCTCGAATCGGGTCAGTCATTCAATAGCGAATAACATTTAAATTCAGCATTTATTTATAAACTTATTTATTTACTTAACAGTCAGGCAAATATAGTTAATCTAATTTTAATTAACAATAAAATAAAAAAGCATACAATTTTCAACAAATTAAAAAATAAATAAATACAGGTAAAAAAAAATTCACTATAAAAAGCAGACTTTTCTGTCGAAATACGAGTAACATTTTTTGTTCGCCGGTGTAAACAAGTTTTCGACAAAACGGACGCAATCAATAGCTGGCAAACGAGGACAGAGGCACACGCTCTACCTCTACAATCGAGTCTCTCTCGTCTATCGCTCGCCAATATTTTGCTATGCGGTGAGTCCGCACAGTCTATACATACTCTCAAACAAGTACTCGTTAGAGGGTTTTTTTTGTGTGAGTAGAGCTTGAATTGAATTTTTCTTTCTATGGGTTGTTGTGTTACGTTTGGTTGCATCACATGACAGGAGCACGTTTCGCAAAAAGGTGAACCACTAGTTTTTATGTCTATCTCTCTCTATCTCTCGCGCACACACTGTGCTCGTTATGTATAAGATCATTGCCGCAGTTGAGCATTAAAACTGTGGCATTGATAGCAACTCCGACTGCTCTCCAGCCGGACATCGCTCTCTCGCCACACAGCGATTGAATTTGAATCGAGACGCGAACAAGTTATAAATATTTATATTTATAAATATTATTAGCGATAACGATAAACGATAAAGAATTTAATTTGTTTTGCTTAATATAATTTTATGTATAAAGTTTTTTTTATTATTTTATTGATAATTACGATTCGTTTCGTTTACGGTGTAAACCATTGGTTCGCTATTATTATTGTTTCTCATTCAACTTTAATGATTACAGTTTTGGGCAATAAGTGCGACAAATCAGGCCGACTGTTAACTAAAAGTTTGTTTGCTTTTGATAAGCAAAGTGGGACTAATATTTGCTGGAATTCAATTCAGAAATAATCGCTTTTGAATAGAATTAAATATCATTTTGTTGCATAAATTGGTCAAATAAGTATTACTGCTTTATTATTGTGTGTGCGGTTATAATCAATTTAGTTGAAAAACTTATTGTTAACTCAAAATAGTTAACGTTAAACGCATCCCTTCTCATCTTTACTGGATTTTTTCGTATGTATTTATTATTTCGCTTATAAATTATAGCTAATACTTTGTAAAATGTTTAATCTATTTTTTTGTCAATTTTTAAAATTAAATTAAAGAAAATTAATATTTTAAATTATATCCGATTATATATTATTGCTTGAATAGAGAGAGTAAAATAATTAAAACTAATGACATAATTTTGAAAAAAAGGTTAGCATCGATATGAAACGATCCGATAATTTATTTGTTTCCTTATTAGGTATTGACTTAATGTCTGAACACTATAGCCATCAATTAATTGTCAACCATAATAATAATTGACTTTAATATTAATTTAATTTTTTATGTTTGCCTTCTAATCGGACATAATTTATCAAATGTCTAAAATTGTAATGCAAAAAATTGGTGTTAGGAGAGCATTAGGAGCGCTAATCACTAGAATAAGTAAAAGATTTCTTTTTTTGGAGGAAGTATTTTTGCGAACAATTATCATTAATTTTAAAATCCTAAACGCATATTTATATTTATGCATTTAATAATCGCCTACAAATATTTTAATAAAAATACCACATTTGAAATAATTAGCTGCAAAATTAGTGCACACACTTTCTCTCTCTCTCTCTCTTAGCGACTCTATCTTTCACTCCAAATAAAGCGTTTTTGGCGTTAACGCCAAACGTCTACCTACACATTAATTGTAATTGAATTTGAAAGGTATTTCTTTTTTGTTGCACAATTAATTACAAAAAGGTCATTGACTTTGATTTTAATCCGATGATACTACTTATGCATATGAATCGAAATAAATTATTAATACATGCAAACTTTTAATTATGTTTTTATTGTTATTGTCTTGAAATGTGCGCGTAATAACTTAAAAACAACTGCTCCTACAAAACTTGCGAGCAAACAAAATAAATCATTATTTTATTCATTCCTTTTTCGCCTGAATGTGAATGTAAAGTGTTTTTTTTTGGTGGGGACAAAAAATTGATTAAATCAACAAATTTCGCACAGCCTTTTGTTTCGCGATTTCGTAAAATATACAGTCTGCTGTTTTACTTTCTTTTTTAAGGTGAAATAATGTTACTTTTCTATGTGTACTTTTTTGTTTGTTTGATTTTTTTCATTGAGCTAAAGGCGTACTAAACCGAGTAATTATTGCAATATCCTGTCAGAGAAAACGAGAAAACAGTGCGAAAGCAAAAATAATTCACTTATACTTTGAAATTTTATTTCATAACGAAATTTATTACACAATAAATTTTTAAAAAAAATAAAATTAAGAAATTAATTACTATTAGTTAAATTCAGTTTTTATTGTTTATGTTTATAAATGTGTTTCAGACATACAATATTAGAAAAATAGTAAAATTATTGAGAGCACCATATGGCGAAAATATATGCTAAACTCAAGCATAAGCGAACCGTTAGCGCGAGGGTTATTAAACTTATTTAAAAAAACCATTGTGTTCACAGATAAATACATTTTTCGCTCATTTAAATGCCATTTACTTCTAGTTTTTGTTGTTGTTGTTATTCAAGTCCAACAATAACTCGCAATATATTTCTTGCTTGAAAAACATTAATTTTTCTAAAACTAACAGTAATAATAAATAATGAGCCAATAAGTGAGCGAAACAGAAACTACACATCGAAACGGTTTGTGAAATTGCCGTCAATTTAGGCGATAAAAGGTTTCTATTTTACTGCTCTTTTTACATCTTAATAAAGCGTATTAAACTGAAATTTATGGTTTTTTATAACTCGCATTGAAAAAAATAACTTATTTAAAAAACTTAATGCGCTACTATTTTTGAATCTATTCATAACGAATAACTGTTATTTCTTTTTCTTTCTTATATATTTTTTTGTTGTACTCTTGCTATTATTAATTTTTTTCTGCTTCCCTGCATCTGAGGGTGGCTTTCATTTTTCAAAATATGTAATTTTCCAGAAGAGAAACTAAAAGGTTGATTATGCTGAACAAAATGCAGGACAACAGTAGCTCATTATTTATTATTTTTTTTATGAATTTTCTTTTATGGAGTACAGGCGTGCAGTCGGATAATTGAAAATTCACTTTAATCAGATTTTGTTTAAAAGTATTTTTGTTTTTTTAAAAAAGAGTTGTTTTGTTAAAATAAAGCTAATTATTTATTCATGTTTGTCTATTTTTAGCCTATGAAATATTTTTTTGATCGCATTATTCCAGATTAAATTGATTTTCGTTGTCTACGAGTGAGTTAAAAAGATTAGTTTCGTTCTATTGAATATTTTAATTGATGCTCAAATTAGATAACTGTAATTTTTTTGTTTAATTGTTTTTATTTGTTTAAATGTCATGCTATCTGAAATTAGATAAGATTTATATCGTACTTTTAATGTTTATTTATTTGTACTCTTTTAGTATAATGTAAAATCTTAAACTTAAAATAAGATTTTAAAATTAAAATTTAGTAAAACCTGTATAATGAAAATAAATGTTAACGATTATTGTTAAAAATGAGTTTCAAATCAATAATAATCAACAGATTTTGAATACAGCTTTGAATGTAATATAATATAATATTATGTAGCGTTATTTACGCAGAAAAATATTTCCACTAAAGTTTTCTATTTGTGAATTTAAAGTTCGGTAAATAATTGAAAGTAAATGATTACACAATTGTTTTTTAAAAAAATTTAATTTAATTTAATTTCTCAGAATTATCGCGATTAAAAAACAATTTATTTTATTTTACTATGCATAATAAACTTAAAGACTTTCTTTTGCTAAATAATTATTAATACTATAACTAAAATAAGTTTTTACCAAAAATATGATTTTATTTATTTAATTTTGTACTCACGAGTTAAATATCAATTACTTTATGCTCTAAATTTGAAATAGAAAACTCTGTTACCATTCCAGTATAAATTTTCAAATTCCATTTACTCAAATTTTTTACAATTTATAGCTTTATATTCCCAATTCCTGTTTCAAGTTTTAATTCTCAAAAATTCTCCTTTTAGTAATAAGAAAATCATTTCATATCAGTTTTAAATAATTTAATTAACAGCGCAAACGTAAAATGTGTTAAGCAATGATAGCACAGTTATAGCTAGCAATTATTAGTCAATCAATACCTGACTAATTAATCATCGAAATTAAAATATGTAAATACTATAAATTTTGTAATAAAATTACTCATTATCATTGAGCAGTTAAAATTATAGATAATGTGTAATGATCTTTAATGTATGTGCAACAAGTGTTTGCAGTTTGTTTCAATAAACTGGTGGTCCACTCATTGATCAATTTATTAGTGAAAAAATCGTGTAATCAATTTGCATTTCAAGTTTACAGCAATTATTTAGGTTTATGGCAATGTAGTGAATTAATTATCATTGCGCTGAACTTTTTTAGCCTCAAAATTAACATTTAGGTATTTTCAGACTGACTTTTAAAATGGTAACATTTTTTCGCTCACATAGTTTTTCAGTTAATATTCCGTCAAATTGTTTTGACTGACAGTTCGCCACTTTTGTCGAAACCATTATTTCGTTTGATGTGATGGTCGACACTATCATTTGCGTTCCGTTTACCCGAACCACTATTTATACGACGAACAACATAATTATTAGTTTGATGTGTGAATGGGCTTTTACTTTCGTCGCATAAAAAACTACGGCATCGCAAACACATAGCAATTAAAATTTCCGTAGTGTATGACCGAAGTATTTTGAACTAAGCTCTAGCCTATCATTTATAGACAATACGCGCCTCAAATTAGCGCGACTAATAAGCAGTTTTGTCGAGCATGGAAGCGAAAATTTGTGTCAACCGAAATGGCTATAGCCGTGACAACTAATTGTTAGATAATAGTTAATACATCATAAATAAATTAATGAATCGCTGGGCTTCTCGTTTTACGAATTAAGTTAATGATGATTGTGAGTAAATTTTTTACTATCGAAGGAGTGACGCGATTATATTCGGTCTCATTGGCTAATTGTCTGTGCCTTAAAATAGAGATTTTGTTTCACAAGATTTACTCTCCTCTCTCTCTCTCTCTCTCTTCACCCCTCCCTCTCTCTCTATCTCTCCTCGCTCTCTCTCTCTCTCTCTCTCTCTCTCCTCACCGATCTTTGAACACATCTTCTTTTAATGTTATGTCTGTTAATTTTATGTAATGTCTGTCTTTTGTTTTGATCTCTCACTTTACTTACGAAAGCTAAGAAATGTATAAAAACGAGAACTACTTATTGAAACTTTTTCCTATTGAGTTGAGAAACTTAAGCAAAGAATTACTAGCAAAGTAAATAGTTTTTTCTTTCTCATTGTCTTTTGTAAACCTGTAGCAAACGTTTACTGTCAATGAATTGCAAAACTATTCGTTTGTGTCGTGTCTAAAAGCCTGCGAGAATAAAATATACATTTTTAAAAGTTCACCCCCTTTTGACTTCTGTCAGTTGCTGCTCATAAGCTGATACTTTGTATCTTATTTATGCAATCTTTGCATCTTTTTTTGGCGTGATTTTCGGACAAGTACTTACAAAGACATTGAGTTAAGCCGAGCATCGCTGTGAGCGCTGATTTTTATAAACCGATTTTCGTTTATAAATTTTAAATTCGAAAAGCTTAAAATGATATTAAGTTAATAAAAGCTAAAAATATTATTTATTATCCATTCAGTGATTACTCAAAATAACTTATTCACAAATTCTCTCTCTCTCTCTCTATCTCTCTCTCTCTCTATCTCTCTCTCATATTCACTCACTTATCGAAGTGCCATTAATAAAGGACATTAACATTGAAAGGCAGTTAATTCTTCAAGTTGTGTGCAAACCATTGAGCACAGAGTTATTTGGACAATAAGCACATACTAAATAAGGTGCTTATATTTCATTAACCTTACAATAAATGATTGTAAGTATTATTCGCTAACAATGTCTTATTTTGTAACATAAAATTAATTTGTATAAAACCTTTTTTATCTATTGAATATCGAATGCATTAACATCAACAACAACAAAACATTTTTAATTGAAATAAAATTTATATTGAGATTTTATCAATTATTTGCTAAAAAGCTTTTATACAATATTAAAAATTTAATCTCCAAAAAGTAAATTTAAATATTACCGATTTTCGAGTTCTAACGAATGGCACTTTTTCTTTCTCTTTATATATACTCTCATTCTCTTGAAATTGCTTTAGAAAAATAATTTTTACTATTCATAAATGCATTAATGAGTTACCTGATGAGCACTTATAAATAATTAGTAAGAAACAAAAAATAAATCGCTCTCAAAATTCGCATGCTTTGCGATTTGCGATCTCATTAGTATCCACAATAATCAAAACACAAATGCAAATTTGAGCTGATTTTCAAATTAGCTTATTTACAAAAAACACGTTACTTCCTAAATGTAATTTAATTTGAATGAAACAATGATCAAATGTTTGTCAGTTATTGTTTGCCATTTAAATAAAATATTATTCACTCGAAAAAAATTTCGAGATAAGTACTATCTGTTTCGGAATGATTTTTCGTGATATATTCAACATTCAAACTGTAATTTTTAGGTCAAAACTTTACATTTTGAGAAAAGTTTTCGCAGCTTATGATAATAAAAAAACAAACGTAAAGCTTCTTTTTGTTTTCCAGTCACCCGAACCGCCGGTTTCATTCGAAATTAATTCCCCGAAATTGCAATTATGTCAGCATTTAATGGCAGCGTTTAAAATAAACAAAAACAATTTTCCGTCTGGTTCTCAGCCTCTCGTCAATTAGTCAATACTGAGATTTGAAGTTCATCCCGAAAACAAAATCGTGATCAAAGTTAATATACCGCCGGCACAGAAATGATCAAATGAATGGGAGTGGAGGAGAGCGAGTGAGGGATGGAGAGGGAGAGGGAGGGAGAGAGGGAGGGAGTGAGAGGTTGCCATTAATGGCATATTTAAGAATGAGATATACGAGCGGATCGAGACATCCATTCATTAGGTAATGAGGAAATAAAAAACTACTGCACTAAAAAGTGGTCTATCTTTTAGAATAGCGGTTTAATAGTTGCCAAACAAAACGGATCATAAAATAAACGGACTATAAGTCTGCTCTGAGTGTACTGCAGTTGGAAAAACACTTCGAGGCGTTTTACGATTTTGACCTAAATTTTGTTCACCGCTAATATGTATATATATCTCTCTATCATTTCTGTTTTTTTTCTCGATGGACTTTATTTCACGGTTTGTCTCAAAAGTCCGTCTAATTTGTAACCACCTTTTTCTCTCTACCGATTGCTGACACAGTGAATGTCTGTTCGGTTCGGTATCGCCTGTCAATAACAATAAACGCCAAACCCGTACGCCAGACAAACAGGTAAACTTATTTGCTTCGTCTTTATTTTATTTGTTTTCCATTGAATTGCGAGCGTTTTAAACAATTAAGCGAATTGCGTCGCAGTTAATGGCATTTGCGACCGTAAAAATTGTCCACCATTTCTGCATTATTCGCCAAAAAAGGCCATTTAGAGATATATTCTTCATTTCAGTTGTGTTGTTTGGGCGGATTATACATATCGACCAGAAAATGTGAACAGGATTTCAGTGCTTTTTTTCACTGTGTTTAACATTTATTTACACTTAAGCTGTATTTTTATGTGAGAAAATTGTTCAACTTTTCTGTCTATTCAGCGCTCGTGACAGAAATTTGATGACAGCGATTATTTTGAAAATAATTTAGTCTTAATATCGGTAAATTTTGTTTTGTTAAACTTTTAATTGCATGCTGTACTGAATAAAAGCATAACAATTTTTTCTGTGGATTTTAGAGTATAATTGCGAGCAATTAATGCTATTTGAAAAACGCCACTTTTCCCGCGCAAAAATGACACGCGCTAAATATTTTTGCTGTACTGCTCTTTTTTTTACTATTTTACCCATTTATTCATTAATTAATTAAATTTAATTAGAAACGTAATAAATATTGTGTCACACAATAATTTGGCCCATTGTGTGCAGAAATTTCTGACAGTATGATAGGAAAAAATTATTAGGTTATGAAAAATAAAATAGAATTAACTCAATATTAATAACTTTATACTTTTGAAATGTATTCAAGTTTGCGCCAATCAAATCGCTGAATTCAAAATGATTATAATAATCAAATTTTTTTAATTATTTTACTCCAAGACGTCAATTGCGACAAAAAAAATTTAATGATTTCGATTTTCTCTCTTCCATCCCATATTCGCTGATTGCGCTTCATTGACCGCAAATTTATTAATATATGAAATCAAACAGTTTTCCAAAGTGTGCCTCAGTGTAAGCCAGTCTAGGCATTTCAATGTTAGCTTTTGTATTTTTACATTTGTGTACACAATAATTTGAGGTCGCGCTCGATATTTCATATTAATTTCACAATACAAAAAAATTAGTTGTTACACTTCTATCACGTCTCTCTCTCTCTCTCTCTCTCTCTCTCAACATTTATATATTTATTTATTTATTTTCAATATTAAAAGTGTACGCCTCTATAGTAAAAAGTGCAGGAAAGTCAAAATATACAATCAAAGCAGAAATAGATTTTTATATTTACACGCATAACCTCGGAATTGGAAGTGAAAATACATTTTTTTCTATCCCTTTATATTCTTTCTTCCTCTCTCTCTGTATCTCTCTATTTGAGGCAAAATAGGTTTCGACTCGTAAAACTTCCGGGTATTCGGTAATTGAAAAAAATACATGCATAAAAATAAAAATAAAAATAAAACAGCCTCTGCCGTACACTTGACCCGAGACCAGTCAATGCCAGCATTTATAGTGCAATACGGATTGGATAAAAGTTGTCCGTTATTATTATTTGTATTATTATTATTTTCTATTATATTGTTGATAAGAAAAATTGGGCAACAAAATAGCATAACTTGTTAACAAAACGAAACTTTTCAAAGGCTTCACTTGAGCTTTATATGCTTTATTTTTTTTTGTGCGTGTCATCGTTACGATGATTTAACATTTTTTGTTCCCTTTATAATAGTTGCAATTTTTTTTCCTAATAACCAGAAATTTTTAATGGTTTATAAATGTAATGATTCCGTAACAGTTTGGTTATTTATTATGTTATCAATAGTGATGAGCATTTTTGCAAATGATGTTTAGCTTTGTGATCGTCAAAATTATATTTGATTATCAATTAACTTAATCTCATTTAACTTAGTCTGGGTGTGACTCTTTGACCATTGAGTTTTATAAATCGGACTCCACTAATAAATATAATACAAAATAAGAATATAAATCAGAGTATGATCAGGAATAATAATATTAATAAATTAATTATATTTACAGGCAGTCAAATGTTTTATAAATTAATTCTTTTGTACCACTTTATTCGTGACAGATTTTCATTGTTTACTTATTGTTTTTGTGATATTTAAAAATATTAAATTCAAATTGTATACAAATATTAATAATAAAAATTAAAATTTGTGCTGAGTTAGAGTGAAATAAATCTCGCAGTTCTGAAATAATTGTATGAGAGGGAGAATTTGGGAGGGAGAGAGAGGGAGAGGGAGAATAAGTTTTGACACAAAAAAATTGAAATGAAAATCAAAAACAAATTCAATAGTCTCATCAATAACATGTTTTTCCTAATTTTTCAAGATTCATATCTAGTTCGCTATAATGTTACTATTGTTTAAAGAGTCTGCAAACTTTTCCCGACAATAATAAATTATTTAAGTAGTGTTGCTTTTCAATGCCTAAATTGAAGGTAATCACTAAATATCAGTCAAATAAGAGAGAAATTATATTTTTTAAAGTTATGTAAAAATAACTATTATCAAGTGTTTATCGTCAATCTCTTTCGATCTGACATTTTGGTCATTAATTTTTTGAAACACCACCCAAATGTTGAATTTTATATAATCGACAGATTTTCGTGTTATTTTCAAATTCTGAATAATACAAATAGTTATTAAGATTTCAACCTATTTAGTTCGTCTCCTGTGATCCATCAAAATTCAATGCCTTTGGGGTTTTTCCATTCAATACAGTTATACTTTTAATTTGTAAAACTTTTACTAAAAATTGATCTTATTTTTCTTATATGCTAATAATATAATCTCAGATTCAGAATCCGAGCCTAAAATCTCAAACTCGGACTCAGACACCTAACCTAAAAACTCTTGGGGTCTCTATGCATAAATTCAAATCATAAAATATTTATTACAAATATACAGTATTAACAAACTTTTCTCTAGAATTACATTTTTATTACAAATAAAATTGCTTCGAAAATTTAAGTTTTTAATTATTTAATTAATAAAAATTTTAAATAAACGGTTATTAATTAATTGACTCGGGCTTTGACTATGAAAAATATGGAGACATCGAATCACACTCGAAGTTAAAGTTAAAGGCTCTCTAAAACTCTTGACTCTCGCAAAATTATAAGTCTCGGAGATTATTTGAAACCCTATTTATACTGTACAGCCTATTGTATAATTTATTGCGTACCATTAATTAACTATTTATTTTATTCTACTTAAATGGACAAAGTTTAATAAAGATTATGAGTTTTATATTTTAGACACTAATTATCTTTACTTACAAGTATAAAGTGATTCATATTATGATTATTAGATTAGCTATTTTTGGAAAACATTATTATTGATCTCATTTATTTGTAATATATATTTTAACATATTAACAAAAAACATCAGTTTAATTAGTTTTTTCTTTTAAAAAAATGTTAATTTACTCTCTAAAAATAAGCACATCTTTATGAAGTTTATTAATTTAATTAGACTAAAGTGAACTTTCAATAATTGTGTGGATTCATAGATTTAGATATTAGCTTAGAAACATGTTTATGTAAATAAATGTTAAATAAAAATTAATTGTTTATAAGAAGTAACTGAAAAAATTCTTATAGAAAAATAGTAATGGTTAAGATCATCATTGTTCGACACATGCATAAAAGTTTATTTCAGTTTCTTAATCCAGATTTAGTCGATTCATTAGCGAACCATTAACATATTGATTGATAAATAATAATACCCTGATTGCCTAATTTCATTTCTGACACTCGCATGCATTAACTTTGTAATGACATAACGATTAAGTTATTATCTTTAATATTAACATCGGTAAACGCCCCGTATTTGCAGTGTTGGAGTGGAGCTATTCTTTTTTCATTGAAATTCAAAAAATTGTCTTAAAATAGCGTATGCAATGTGCGGCTCAGTCAGGTCTATGCACTCCTATTATGTATTTACGGCTCATTTATTGTTCGAGTCAATCAGACAGAGGGGTCTGTCAAAGTCAACAGTGGGCTAATCAAACCATAATTGTAATCTAATTTGACTCAAATAAGGCTATTGAGGGTCACTTAGATTTACAATTAATTAATCAAATTATTGACTATTAATAGTGGATATCAAAAAAGAAGATAATCACGATTAGACTACCATTTATAATGACTTGACATGAGTTGATATGACTCGACAATTAATTGAAATTATCAAAAATTTTTATTTTATTTTCATAAATACAAAAAATGTTTTTAACTTATTACAAGTAAGAAAAGAAAATTGGGTTGTTATGTATGCCATTCATTATATAATTAGCTCTTAATATTCTCGTCACTCTATTATTATTTTCTAAATCGCTCACGAAATATAATTCCTTAATTAATCACTTTGTTTAGTCGATGAGAGAGAGAGAGAGAGAGAGAGAGAGAGAGAGAGAGAGAGAGAGAGAGAGAGAGAGAAATCGTTTGAGTATAAAACATTTATTATGTATTATTAAAAATGGTATTTAAAATTTGCGATCTGAATACTAAAAGCGAACTCTCTATTGAAGAGCAAAGAAAATTGGAATGAAATGATAATAGAAAATAAAAGAAATTAATCGCTGTTTAAAAATAAGACTATTGATGCGATTCGTCAACATATGCAAACGCGAAAGTCTGTGTTGGCCAATGCCAATGCCCCGCACTCAGACTCGCATTGTTCGGGTATTAATAATAGGCAAACTGCGGAAATGTCAAAAAAACTAAACATAAATATTCATGATTATTAAAAGCGAGTACCATAGCTATACAACTTATGACGTCTAATAATTATAATAATCGCTATGCCTATCGCTATCTTCTAAGTTAGTCCCGAAAAAAAGTTGATTTATCGCAGATGTTTCAGATATAGAAGAGATTGAGTGAATCGAGTCAATAAAATTGAGAGTCGATGTTTCGACGTGAGATCAGAAACAAATCGTGCACATCAGCGATCCGTCAAATGGTCGATATTTTTATAGTTAAACTCATTTACGTTCTCTTATTTTCTGAAGTAAATCAAACATTTTTGCTTTAAGTTTATTTTCACATTTTCGATAAACTGCTAACTCTTTCGCAGAGTATTTATGAAAGTTTGTAAAAGTTTTATTAAATCGCATTTAATCTAAAAATTTTTCTCAAAAGGTTTATAATTCTTTCTATTTTTTTTTGAAAAGTCACTTCAATTTGGTCGGTAATGTCACGCTCAGCATAAATACATATATCGATCATTAAAACACAGTCATCATAGCCATGACATCGTCGCTGATCTGCAAGAATTTCAGTCAGAATGCCTGGAAAAAGGACTTGTGCTCCAACTGTTTCAAGAGCGAAGTCGAACACTGGCCCGCCGGCGCTCATCACCACAAGGCCGCCAATCATCACCACAGTCGAGGTGCGTATCGGCTTGACTCGAAATATTGATGTCAAATCAATTATATTTGGCTATTCGCTCGTCTCGTTTGGCTCCGATTGTGTGCGTGTGTGGTTATAATTAAATGCCGGCCGTAAATGCGGCGCACTCTGTTCTCGCACAGTAAATCATTTACCTTTTTTTATAGTGTAGTGGATAAATATGCTGACACTTATAAATATATTATGACTCTCTACCACTACTCAGGTGTAGTGTTTTGCTAATTGCTTATTGTGGAGTGTAAGCGATGTCTTGCGTTTAGTTTTCAAGTATATTTTTTTAATATTAGTTTTACCTGTGCTGCTGTGCGTATTGTTTGCCGACGAGTTGTGTTTATAAGCAAACTAGAGGTATGTTTTGAAAAATAATTTTCTAACATATTTACGCTTATATCAAATTCTTGTTTTGTAGTTATTTATGTCTAGCTATTAATTTTTAAAAGTTTTGTTTTTGTACAATAAATTATTTCATTATTCGCTGTTTCGATATTAAAATCGTGCTCAAAATTTATTAAGCCGTAATTTTAACATAGTTTCAGCATAAATCAAACTGAGATTTTATTTTGATTTAAATTTGGATACTTATTCAAATCAGGTCAGGCTATGATAGTTCGCAGTTTATGCTGAATTTTATGAATCAATTAATTTCAAAATTGCATACAAATTGTATGTATACAATGTTGGCTTAAAATACATGTCTAGTTAAACTCGTTTTAATTTAATTAAATAATAAAGTTATGCTGAAAATTGTTTATATAAACAATTATTTTTACTCAGTAATAAAATTTATTTTAATTTTAATAGTTTAAAATTCACTCATACGCTCGCAATTATATTTCTAGTATACACTACTTTCTCGTCACCTATTTTTACAATCGCTTTATGTATTGTTAGTTAATTTTAGTTACTCTGAATGTGGTTTTATTAAACTTTTTTAATTCATGTTAATATAAATAAAAATCTAGAGTGTAGAGACTAGTTTTTAATTTTATAATACAAACGAGTAAATAAATTGTTATCGTATTTTGTCGTTTCTTTTTACGCGATGCAATAAAATTGTTTCATAAACTTTGAAAACATGACCATTTATTACTGAACACTGTTCTGTTTCAAACTAATGATATTTCATGTCATCTTTTTTCGACTTTTTAATTGGCATCAAGCCTTTATCAGTTGCACTTTTTCTTCTCTCTCTCTCTCTCTCTCTCTCTCTCTCTCTCTCTCTCTCTCTCTCCCACAAAAAAAATCTATTCTAAAGAGTGATCATCTTGTTTTGGCACAACACTAAAACAATACAACACAGCGTATCATAATTCAGGCAGCTTTTGGATGGTTGCCTAATCAGCGATAATATTTTTTATACTGGAATTTATTGCTTATTCATTAATTAAATACGACAAGTATAACGAAATATTGCCGCTCGTAATGACTTTATTGCTCGAATACAAAGAAAATAATTTTCTGATAAGCAAATACGCTTTTATGGTCATAATTTTCACATATTATATCATAATTTTTATGGGGGAAAATATTAGATAATTAAGTTTTAATATTTTACTCGTTTGTTACCTATTTTGTTACGATAAACGCTGTGAAATGCAGTTTATTGTCTATGAAATTACAGTTTCATTTACTGAAGTCATCTCAAATGTTGGCACTTTGCGATCACACTTGTCTCGCTTGTAATTATTTTAATTTTCCTGCTTTTGGTAGACTTGTTGGTGACATATATATTACATAATTTTCTGCCGAAATTCAATACAACAGAAAATTATTTGTTTACGAATTTTTAGATCGAAAATTTTTGTGTCGATATTTTTTGGAAATTAAAAAGTGATTTTTTCAAATTTAACACACCATAAACTTAGTTTTGCTAATAAATTAAAAATAGGTTTGGCGTCAAACTTGTTTGACTTAACGCTCGGTTATTATCTATTGTTTGTCTGATAAAAATTTATGGCTATGAGAGTAATGTCATGAATCAGGAGTTGGTGTGAAAATTTTTAGTTCATGAATTGGTAGAACGGTTGACGGAGTTGTAGCCGAGTTGGACTAAATTGCTTTGAAGATTAATTATTTGAATTAATCATATTGAAGAATACAGTTTAATTTAGGTTTGTTGGGCTGATCTGAAATTGTCAGAAATAAATTTTAATTATATTTGTTATTTTTGTTTATATATATTTGCCGCTCATTCATATACGTTATGGTTTATCTCTTTGTTTATAGCGTTAGGGTAAACGAAATAATGTATTAATTTATGAAACTCGTCGGCATTTTTAAATTGTGACATCACTGCACGCCAGTGGAGGTCGTTTTGACAATAATTGCCACATTTCTCTGAGAAACATATCTTTTTTCCTTATAAGTTCAGTTTAGTCATTATTTATTTCTGTTGAAATCTTGAAGATTGTAATTATTTTTTTTTTTATAAATGGCGTAAAAATTTTGCGTTTTTTATATGTTCAAGCATTTTTGAAAATTATGTCAATTTAAATACGAATCCAATTCTTTTTTTTACTGAAAAATAAATTCAAAATAATATGAATTTAAGCAAACGATTTTTAATTAAAAACCTAAATCCACCCCAAATGATAATCAGGGAATTTTCCCATCGAAATAATTAGCAAAACAAAAAAATAAATCTATATAAACGAAGAAGACCTTCAATTATTTGTTTGTAACGCGAATGAGACAGTGTTTTAAAGCTTAACTAAACTTTGATTACCGGTATGTGATATGTTTCTCGCGAACATCCCTCTCATTCTCAGCAGCGCTTAATCAGAATGACAGCCACTCACTTGTGTGAGAGTCGAGTCAATCATTTCCCGTTTAGATTAACCGAAAATCTCTCTCTCTTTTCAACAGAAGTGAGTGCGAAGCTCGAGAATCACAATGAAAACTTGTCGCACAACGCCAACAACAAGCACAACATCAACGCCATCATCATTAACAACAATCACAATCGCAACCTATCGATGAATATGAAAAACATTCAGATCAACATCAACGCCAGACACCAGCATCAGAGCGAAACGAACGCCACCATCATTGCCGACTACAACAGCAACACCAACACCACCACCACTACGACCACCGCCATCAACAACAACCATACGGACAGCGATAGCAAGAGATCAGCCAAACTTAAGTCCACAACAGGCGTACCGGCGCTGCGAAAACCAATAGCGCTCGTCAACAGCCACAGCAACACCACAGCGAACGCCAATCTCAACCACAGCGGTGCGGTCTCGTTGAGGAAACGACTGTCGAAGCTGTCAGAGCAGGAAAACGGTGGCGAAATAGGCGACGACTGCGCGGACTGGGATTTTGCGCTTCACGGCGAGAGGAAAACCATGTCATTAAATGCGTCGCTCAATAGCGCTGCCAACGACCACATCAGTCGCAGTCACGGCAAGCCGTTGGTGGGCATATTGAAAACGTCGGCCAAACGTGTGGATTACATCAATTACCGGCCGACCAGTAAGTGTCTTGTGTTTAAAGAGGGCGATCCGGTAGTGATTTCAGACACCGAGCTCTGTGTCGATAACAGTGCGGACTATGACGACGACGAATCGGCCGAAGAGGAGGACGAAGAGGACGACGACGAGATCGATGAGGAAGACTATCACAGCGACGACAAACAGCTGCGAGAGCTGACCACCGAAAACACGAAATACAATTCCTGTTTCGCAAACTTATCGGCCGATAAGAGTGATTCGGTTGCGACCAGAGATACGTCTAACGTTAGTGTGACCGTTGCCGGTGTCGGTCGAGCACCAGATTTGACGAATGCCAACGAGTATCAGCTGGAGGTGAACGCCATTTATTCGCCGCTGTCCGACGTGGCGCTCATGTCGACGTCCAGCGACAGCTCGTCCGGCGACGAGAAGGACGACAGCCCTGTGGAGCACAAGCAGGCGGCGGTCAACTCGAACCTAAACAATCGCGATCTGCTTCACGTGAGCCACTCTCCCGCCTCGGAGTCCGAAATGTTGAGTATCGAATCGGACGACGGCTCCGAATGCGGCGAAAACGGTGTGGTCGGCGATACCGTTCGACGGCACTCCGAGTTCGGCGAATTCAAGGACGAGCTGCCACTCGAGCCGCGAGACCAACTCATTGCTCAGCCACTGTCCAAATCCAAGCCAGTATTACCGACCAAACCAAACATAATAATACCTCAAAAGCCAAAATTGTTTGTCAAACCAAGTCAATCGGTTTCGGTATCGCCGGCGCCGTCAGAGCCGGCCGTAGAAGACGAGTCTCATAGGGACCAACCGGTGGCCAATGATGATAGTCAGCAATTGCCGAAAATAGTGTCCGATCACATCTATCAGGAGGTGGGCGACAAAATTAGTGATAGAGCTGACCCATCGCCGGTCGCGCACAAGATTCGTAACGATAGTCTCGTAGCGTTCGCCACATCCGCCTCTCGGGAGCTAAAGCTGGCCGAGTTGGCGCTCGAGTTGGAGCAAATGAGACAAGTGAGACGTCCGGCGCCGAAACCCCCCAAACGACCGGACAGGCACGACATCGATGTGAACGACGGCGCACTTCAGTCGGCATCACTTAATGACGTTCGCGGCTCCACTAAGAAGTCTTCCTCGTCGTCGAAATTTTCTATCAAAAAATTGTTACAGAAAAAAACGCCAACAGTATCGGATCCTTATTACCCGACTAAGGAGAGTGGCCTCACGTTACACGCCATAAGCACACCGTCGGACGCGGACGCCATGAAAAGCACGCCTTCGTCGCTGTCATTGTCCGCCTCCGACCCGAAAGCCTGGAAGCACTCTGATTTCGATCGCAGCAAATTAAAGATCATTCATCCCACAGATTTGGTGAGCTATAGTCAAAGCGCTGCCAGCGATCAGTCCGCTACGGAAGCCGCTCCCGAAGCGCCGCCTCGAACACCGAAACCCAGTCGGCCAGTTGTGCCGACGCGCAAAAAGTCCAAACTGGTGTCGCCGTCGAGTGAGCCGCCGCCACCGCCAGAACGCCAGCCGTCACTATCGCCGACTTGTCGGTCAACGAAGCAGACGATCGCCGACGCGTACGTCGAGATGTCTAAACTGAATCACGACAGTCTGCTCGCCATTCGAGCCAAAATCGAGTCGTCCAGCAGTGCGAGGCATGAGTGGAGCGATTTCGAGATCGGCACCGGTGAGCGGTTCGGTCAGGCCATGGTCTACAGGGACGCCATCGTGTCGGCCACCGGCAAATCAGTCAATTTAATTGTGAGTATCAATTCGTGTTTGATTGAAATGAGTGTATTTAAATATTTCGTTTAACATATTAAGTTTGAATGAATAAATTAAATTAAATTTTATATCATAAGTTTAATCGATATTAAAGTACAAATTAAAATTTATTTTCTTGCTTTGAAACTATTTTCTTTTAATCAAACCAACCATTAAATTATTAGACAATCTTTACATCCTAATAATTATTATTTAAATCTACCTAAAGATGACTTTTTGTTAGATTAAAAAAATAAAATACATAAATCCGTATTACAATTTAAAAGCGCATTTCAAATGATAAGCACAACTAAATTTTACGCATTTAATAATTATACTTACATTACGTTCAGGTGTTACCCGAGTGCTACCTGTCGGCCAACACACCGCACTTTGTCCATCACGACGAAACGGTGGCCATACTGGACAGCAAATGGCAGAACTACCATCTGCTCGACGAGCTGACCGCCGGCTCGTTCGAGGAGCGACAGACCAACTCTCTCATTCTTCAGCTCTACTCCATACTGGAGGCCTACGAGACCGGCGGCTGTCATCGGCTGCCGTCCGGCGCTCACAAATCTGTTCTGCTGTGCGCATCGCCGGCTGCCGGCGATTCGCTACTGATCTTGCCTTTCAAGCCGTATGACTGCCAGAAAGACGATAGCGAGCCGTCGACCACTCTTCACGAATTTCTATCCCTAATTCTGGCCAAACTGCTACCGAACTCGCTCTTCGAATCGGTCGGTCACGTACTCTGCCAGCGATCGGTGTCCATCAGTCAAACCAAGACCATCGTGCAGTTGATCGCGTTTCAGGCGCCCCTCGACGCGGACACCAACGCCGAACCAGATTACCTGCTGGCCATTAGTCGCTGGTTCGACGTGAATCGGGCCAAATTCGTCCGTCAGTTTCTGGCCGGTGACGGACGCCTCACTCAACTCGATTACGTCTACTTGAAATTTCTGTTGGAGGGCGACGTGAATGGCATTCGCAGCGCCATTACCAGCCGAAACGAGTTGGTTAGGGTCTAATTTCTAACCATCAGTTTTTTTTATTTAGAATTTAATTACATATGTATAAAACATTAAATTATTATAAATAATTTCGAATTAACTCGTAGTAATTCACACGTGATTAGATCACAATATTGTTTTTAATAAATGGAGCCTTAATTTGATTAATTTAAATAACTTGTATTGTGTGGCACTCGTTAAGAGGGTTAAGTTTTTAAAATTTAAAATGTAATTAATTATTTAAAAACAAACTAATTTAGGCTTAATTAGGTTTGCAGTAAAGTGAATAAAGATAACGTTTGATCGTTTATTTTGAATATTTTATTTTATTTCAATTGCAATAATAAAATGGAATTACAGTATTTGATGAAAAATGAATGCTTACGATTACAGTTTGAAATTAGATAATTTTAATTAAGATAATTTTACAGCTTAAGTTAGTTAAGTTAAATTAAATTTATATAAATTAATTTAGATTTTGCTTATTTTAATATTTTAAATTTGCCAGTTAATGAATAAAAGAATTTAAAATTATTACTATTACTATTATTATAATTTGATTATTGATTGACTTAATAAATAATATTTTAATACAACTGTACAACTATAAAATTAATATAAGTGAATTTTGTGTAAACTTTATATTGTTTCATAGATTTTAAACATATAAATATTTATCAATTATGAAAATTTATCATTTATGTTGAGAATTAATTTATAAATAAGACATAGACGCGAATTAAAACTATCAACTTTAATTAACAGTTAATAGTTTGTTGCAACTAATTTACATAAAATCTTTAACAAAATTTATAAAAATACATTTAATTAATTGATATTTTTATAATACTTCTTCAAAGCTAATCTTAAATTTTTCTTAAAACTGTTCATAAATGCTTTTAGAGCCTTGTAATTATAATGTTTTGATATAATTATTCTAAAATTGCTTCTATTTTGATAATTGCTTTTTGTAAATTATAAATAATTATTTTGAATTGAATTATCTGCTGAATTGGTTTTAATTTTTTTTTTAAATTTCATAATTATGTGTTGTTTAATTTTTTTAATTTATCTTATTAGTACAGATACAAGTTAACTAATAAAAAGATCGATAAACAAAGCGCTAAATGATGATTAATTTGATGATTTGTTTTAATCTTTTTATAAGATCAACAATTTCTAAACCTTTTTTTTGGTCAATTTTAATGATAAAATTATTAATATTCTATTATTATATTATTAATTTCTATTATTATTTTGTATTACAATTTTTATTTAAAAATTAATTCCCAGCATGTATGACAGATATATCGACTATTTTCAGAAATAATACAACCATATATGCAATTAACTGTAAGCAAAAACAAAATGTTTATAAGATAACATTAAAAAAATTTGACTTCAGAATCGTTCTTTACCTGATAAGTACGGAAATAATCAACAATAAACAATTGCCAGCAGTAAAATCCAATACGAGTTTGACCAATGCGTTCGATAAACAATGATAACTATCAATATTTAATATATCATATATTATGTAATATAATACTTGCTTCATATTTATAATTTATATCTATTTAATATCGTATTTATGTTAAGGTTAATCTCTATATTTTAATATATTTTGTTTACGCATTAAGAATAAAATTATTTCAATAATAGAGAATTTTAAAATCATTGTCTAAAAAATAAATTGAATGACATTATACACTACATTAATAACACCAGAATTGTAAACTAATAATTATTTCACTTTCTAACATAAGAAAAAACTTTTAAATTAATTGAATTTTTCGTTATATCAGGTATTCTCAACTTTTATTCTCTAATTCTCGACAATTTCTGTAATTTCTAAACCAGAAAAGTGCAATATATGTCAATAGCTTATAAAAATTGATTAATTGGTGGCTTTTTTTATGTTATACAGTAAAATAGTTCCACATAGTGATTATCTTGAATAGTGATTATAGTGATTATTATCTTTATAATGAACATCTTTGTTGAGTGAGCGACTTTAAAATCTTTACTTGATATAACTTTTATCATTTTAAATTATTTCGCTATAGTAAACAAATATTTTGTCCAGAGTGAGTATACAGGAAACTACTATACAGTTTACTATACAGGACTTTTACTGTATTTTAAATTTATTTGTAAGCAAAATGCTATTGAGGAAAGATTGTTAACTTTACATTAGGGATAATTTTTATGTGAGAATATTAAAAAAATTATTCCTTAAAATAAAATACCTTAATTTTTGTTACTAATGAAGTGTTTCGTATACGTTTAGACGCAATTAATTTGTTCATTTGCTTATACAATGCTTTTATCTCTATTACCACAGACGAGGCGACACTTGAATAATACGCCAAAAACAAGAATAAATTAGTGGCTCCAAACACGACACCAATTGATGCGACATCATTGAGGTGTCCGAATAACAAACTAAATAAAGCCAAACATATCATTGAGGTTGTTAACGAAAATAACATTAACGTAAACTTCGACCAAATATTCTTATTGAAATTGTAGATCTCATCAAACAATTCGTTATATAAGCCGAGTATTACTCTCAATAAGTTGCTATTCATTTTGTTGAGAGAAGCGTTTAATTTATCTTTAATAATAGCCAGTTTTAGTCTGATGTACAGACAAGTAATGTAGAAATATATGATCTGCCAATTGATAGTGCTTTGAGCATAGTTGCAACCGATCGCGAACATCACACTCCAGAAACAGGCGAATACGAGCAAATAATTGAATGGCGAGTTGTAAACTAAAATTGAAAACGATATCATGAAAGCGGCAAAAGTGATAGCGTTCACCAAAATGTTTTCGTTTAAGTCAATTATTCGACGGCTTAGTTTCGCGAATTTATTGATCGCGCGGACATCAGTGAATCCGATGCTCTGCGGCGTAACCAATCCTCTGATCGGCGTAAATGGCTTTAAATAGATTGGTTGAATTCGGCGCTTGTCGTGATGCAGATATATTAATTGCATGATAGGCATAAAACTAAACAATTGCAACAATAAAATATTGAAGTGAATTTTGACGTTTGCGAAATAAGAATAGTCGCCGATTAGGAGATAAAATGTTGGATTTGTGCTGTTAATGCTTAATGAGATTGAACTGCGAAAAACTAGTGTTAAGTTAATAGAAAACGCAACCATCGGTTTGTAGAGTATGTTTCGCCGAACATAATCGAATGCTTGAAATGATAGGCCAATTTTGTATAAATGATTTCCCGCTGATCTCACAATTTGATGCGATGGCAACAGTTTGGTCACATCTATCTTAGAGTCTGCAGTGTTCGACATATTTATTTATACGACGATATTATTGAATTTAGACATTTCAACGAAAATTAGACTTAAACTTAATAATGTTTATTTCAAAATACTTTATTATGCATATTAATATAATTAAAATTCATAATTAATTCTAATTTTTCTTCAATAAAAAAATATATTATTATTAATCATTCTTTTGGGGCAATAAATAATTTTATCGGTTTAATAATTTCAATGCTAAAAATTTTCATTATAAAACCAATTAATAATAATAAATTAGTTTA
>JAQIYA010000154.1:0-27535 GCA_034699355.1 Microtritia minima | reverse complement strand
TGGCGGCAGTGGTGACGGCAGTAGTGGTGGCGGCGGTGGCGGAGGAGGCAGTTGTGGCGGCGGTGGAGGCGATTCGCGTTCGGGTGGCGGCAAAAAGGTGGACAAAAAGGATGTCATCGAACTGACGGATTCGAACTTTAAGGAAACCGTTTTGGACAGCACTGACCTCTGGTTAGTTGAGTTTTACGCCCCGTGGTGTGGACACTGCAAAAACTTAGAGCCGATTTGGGCCGAAGCCGCCACTCAACTGAAAGGAAAGGTCAAGTTGGGCGCACTCGACGCCACTGTCCACACGACCACTGCCGGCCGCTATGGTATTAAAGGATTTCCTACTATTAAATCGTTCGCTTCCGGCAAAAAAGATGGTTCCGCCGAAGACTATGAGGGCGGAAGGTCTGTGTCTGATATCGTGAACTACGCGTCGGAAAAAGCAGCAGAAAGTGCTGCGCCTCCAGAAGTATTGCAATTGACTTCTAAAGCGCAGTTTGAAAGCACTTGCGAGAGCGCACAGCTTTGCATTATTAGCGTTCTTCCACACATACTTGATTGTCAGTCAAAGTGCAGAAACGATTACATTGACGTACTCAACAAAATAGGTGACAAATATAAAAAGAATAAGTGGGCGTATTTCTGGTTGGAAGCCGGCTCTCAGCCGGAAGTTGAGGACTCCTTAGAAATCGGTGGCTTTGGTTACCCGGCTATGGCTGTGCTTAATATTAGAAAAATGAAATATTCGCTTCTTCGGGGTTCGTACAGCTATGAGGGAATTAATGAATTTCTTAGGGATTTAATGTATGGAAGAGGTTCGAGTTCGCCAATTAGAGGCGCAAAATTGCCGACTATTGAAAATACTGAAGCTTGGGATGGAAAAGATGGAGAGGTTTGTGTATTTTCCTATAATTAAATCTATTAAAGAGATTTACCGCTGTAACCGCTGTGTGTTTATAATCGTCAAATTCTTACATAAATACAATTTTTTATAGCCGCCTATTGTCGAAGACGACGGTTTGGATTTGGATGGCGAACCGGACAGTCATTCAGAACTTTAGTGAATTCACTTGTGTCACTGCAAATCTTCCTCTTTTTGTTTATAATTTATTTTTTAATAACTAGGAGTGTAATTAATTTAATAGTGCTATTAATTAATACTTTTCTATCATTTTCGGATTTATAAAAAACTCGCTATTTATTTATATACAGTATTTACTAAATGGCAAAAGTATAAATTAATAAAACTTCAATAATTTCTAATTACTAAATTGTCATAAAATAGAATTTGATATTCAAAATCTGTGTTTGGTATGAATGGCGGTGTGTTTGTTTAAATTGCCGGAATGAACGCAACTATAACTACAACCCGGCCATAGGCAGTGGTATTTCTTATCATTACGATGTATACGCTTATGATCCGTGAGATGACCGCTAGTTTTAAAACGTTTTCCACATTCAGGCCAATCGCAGATATAGTTTCGCTCTCCGGTGTGTTTGAATCGGTGGAGTCTGAACGCGCTGTGGTATTGCGTGGAGTACTGACACTGAGGCCATTCACATCTGTACACCGCTTGCGGAGAGTCGTTATGCGTTTGTTTATGAATCTTCAAACTCTTTCTGCACCTGTACTTCGCCTCACAGTCGCTGAAATCGCATTTAAACCAAGCGTTGGCGCTATGACTTACTAAATGAGTTTTAAGCAAATGATTTGTTTTGAAATATTTGCCGCAGTCATCAAACGTGCATTTGAAAGCCTTTACAGTGAGATGCGTTCGCATGTGCTCTTTGAGCGCATACTTAGTCTTTGACCTGTGACCGCATTTATTGTGCTCGCATTCGAATGGCTTCTCGTCGCTATGCATAACTGTGTGACTGTTTCGAGACGACTGTCGCGAAAATTTCTTCCCACAAACGTTGCACTCGAATGGCTTTCCTGAGTGCGAAAACTTGATGTGAGCCGAGAGTTGTCGTCTTCCGGCGAACGTTCGTTCGCATCCATTGGTAGTGCACTTGAAAGGCTTGTAACCGATGTGACCGTTTCGGTGAGCCGTCAGCACAGACGGACACTCGGCTCGAAAACTACATCCAACCCAATCACAGCTATACTTGTATTCGCGTACAGTCACCCGATTTCTATTGCTTACACTCCGAGCTTTTACTGTTTTGCTTGATTTTTCACCGTTTTCTTCACTCGAAGTGATTTTATTTTGCTGATCGTCTTCTTTAATGTTTGGTATGCTTTTATTGATGTGATACTCATTGTCCACACTCGTAGAGTCCGATTCAATATGATTGTTTAATAATTCATTGCTGTTATGGTTAATAAGGTTAACACTATTTTCTCGCGACTCTAAGTTCGTATCATTTTTATCAGTTTTATAATTGAGTTTCAATTGACTATCGATTTGCTGAACGCAATCATTGAACTGACTCTCAATGCGAGCCAATAATAAAATTTGTTGCGAATCCATGAGTGAATTGAAAGACTGACAAACGCTTGTCAGGCATTGCTTCACATCAATCAAAACATTAATGCATTTGTTGGCCAACAATAACTGTTTGGCAAGTCTTTTATTCTCGGCATTCAAGTCGTCGATGATATCGCTGATGAGCAGCATTTCATGTTTGCCGCGAGAGTCAGACCGAGAGTGCGATATGTTTGAAGTCATTGTCACTCAAACTTCGACCACTCTTTCGATCATCAGTTTTACGCGTTTCACTGCTTTGAGTGCGTTCACGTCATTCACTCAATGCGAACATTTCAAGCAGTACGTCAATACTGGCAACTAATTGTAATTTTACAATTAAGACACTAGTTACTAGTTAATACTGTATTAATACACACTTATAATACACTAGTATTGAAGAGTTCACATTTAATTTAGGAGTTTTTAGGATTTAAAAATTTACTTTATTGTAATAAACAATTTAAAGCAAACAATTTTTTATATATGTTAAATTTTAATCAAAATTATCGTATTTAATATTTCTCATCGTTACAATCTTTTATCAGTTCAAATCTTTAAATTGCGAAAAACATGTTTAAACATCATTTAGTAAGTAACTTACCAAAGTTACCGTTTCAGTTAGACTTACGGAAACCAATGAGAGGGTTGTGGGTTAAGGGACGCGATTGGCTTTAACTGTGTTATATAAATATAATTAATATATAAATAATTCAATCCAATCAAACGTTAAACTTTTTGTTATGTTAAACTTTGTAAATATATTCATTATCAAAATTAAATCCTTTTATTTTTAAAATTTCCTTTTTTAAAATCAAATCCATTAACGAATTCAATTAAAGCCTAAATAAGAGATGAAATAGCAGTTCAAGAAGAATGTTCCAAATGTATAAATATTGAAATCCCCAGTTTGGCAGTCAGTTTGTCTCATAAAACAACCTTCGAGTTAAGCATATTCTCATAATTATACTTTTTTCATGTTATGCTTCTCTTACAGTTGTTCATGTAATTTATAAAATTTTTATACACACTCAACATATGAAGTTTTATCTAAAAATTAATATCTAATGAATATAAAATGGCTTTAATTTAATTTCAATCTTTATTTGTAATACAAAGAGCATACAATGGAGTTCATTATTTATTTGCCTTTCTTGGCCTTAATTTTTCTCAAATAAAATTCTAATTCTTTTCCTTCCAATATATAGCCGTCAGCTCTTCCCACCTGACCGGGTCTCGACGAGAGGCATGCTATCAAACAAAAGTAACAATTAGTGCTGCAATTCAAACAACAGATTTAAGCAAAATATGCTCATCAGAGTAACTATGAAAATTCATTGCGCACAGAGTGCCTCCAAGAGAGAGTTCGTCATCATTTGAGCAACATTTGAACTGATCTCAACATCACAAACAATTCATACCGAGAACACGTCCGGTCATAAACTGCTCTTCAAGCGGTTGCTCTACTTTAGCACTCTTTTGTCGCAATTTGTATTTTCTATCGCATCTTTTGCTGCGTTTCTTGTTAAACAGCTCTTCTTCTGTTTCGGTCTATAAATAATTCAATCATTACAGTTCCATTCAATCATAGCTTTTTCAATTAAAAATATTTGCATTCCTATCAGTTACTAATTTACACATCAAAAAATATCAGCCGAAAGATGGTTATAATTAAATCATCACAAAAAAATAAAATTAAGCGATAATCAATAATATAAAAATATAATCACCAATTTTACGCCTTTCTTTCGTCCTAAAGGAAGGGAATAGTGATTTTCGTACCACAAGCGAAAGGGCGCGGCATCGATGAGGACAATGCAGTTCTTCACCAAAGTTTTGGTTCGAACCAATTCATTGTTACTCGCGTTGTAGACCACATCGACAACACGTGTTTTGCGAGTACAGCCTGTTTCGCATTTCAATTATCATTATTCATCTCATTCTCATCATATTTTCTAATTTAACTAATTATTGCTAATATTATTTCGCTAATTATAGCTAAAGTTAAGCCATTAAACTATGAAATAAACAGTTCAGATCGCTGTGGGATTCAGCAAAAGTAATCACAAAATACTCATTTAAAAGAGATTATCATCATATTTATCACGTGTTTGTCAATTAACAAAACCAAAAATTTACATACGCTCTGAAGCCCACGAGAAGTTTCCGTGATCGAGACGTAAGGCTCGGTATTTGCGATTTCCACCTCTCGTTCGCACCAAATGCACTCTTTTCGGACCGATCTGTTCAGACATTATTGCTTTAAATGTGTGCTCAAAAATCAATGAATCAGTTTTCAACACAATTAAAATAAGTGCAAAACATTCAGAACGGCGAGCGATTTTTCATCAGAAAGCAGATGACACGCATGAAACACATCATTAATATTAATATTACTATTCACTAAACAGCAACCACTACTCGACGCCACCGAAACGCGCATACCTTAGTGTTAGCCGCAGGTCTTCCCAACTCGAACTTCCGCTTCTTTCGGATAGGCTTTCGTTTGCCTCCAGTTTTCCTTCGCTTATGCCAGTGATCGCGAGAAATACCTGTAATGCACAACAAATGATTAATTTATGAAAATATATGAATAAAGCAAAGTATGGTAAACGTCGCCAATAATGGCTGCCAACGCGTGCATTGTTTTACATTAATTATTCGCTTTAAAACACTTAATTATAATTAATTATAGTTAATATTAAATAAGTTACGTTAATCTCAATTAAAATTGGTTGAATTTAATTAATTAAGCGAGAGTTGAAAGCGATAAAAAGATTTAAATGAGAGAGAGAGTCGTGAATGCAATGCTTACCCATTTCAGCGTTTGCCGGAAAAGGACATACGATAGCGAATGCGCTTCACATGAGTCGAGCGCACACCACAGCCATCGCTGCGATCGCGCGCATGTGCTGTCGTCTGTCGCTGTCGTCGCCTCACGTCTGACGCACTCCTCTCTCTCTCTCTCTCTCTCTATATGTAAACGTTTTCTTGCGTTTAATAATATTTACGTTATTTTCTCGCTTTTATTTGAAATCAAACTTTTATTCAAATTGTTATTGAAGTTTGAAGCGATGACGTCGAAGGAGAAGCCGAGCGCGGCCATAGTCGGCCACTTCGGAGTGGACACAATCAAAATGGTGAGCGAATCGCTGGGCATCGCGAACCTGAACGACGAGGCGGCGCGAGTGATGGCCGAAGACGTGACCTATCGCTTGAAGTGCGTCCTCCAGGAGTCGCACAAATTCGCGAATCACGCCAAACGCAAACGTCTCACCACTAATGACGTGGACTTCGCGCTGAAGAACAAGAATTTGGAGCCCATGTTCGGCTTCAGTAATCCCGAACACATTCCGTTTCGGTTCGCTTCCGGTGGCGGACGAGAGCTGTTCTTCAATGAGGAGAAAGAGATTGATTTGGGAGAAGTGATGACTTCGGGAGCGATGCCTAAACTGCCGCAAGACGTGGCGCTGAAGTCTCATTGGCTGAGCATCGATGGCATACAACCAGCGATTCCCGAAAACCCTCCGCCGCTCTCCAAAGATCAACAGCGATCCGAAAGCGTCGATCCGGCGATGGCTCTCAAGAAACAGTCCGAAATGAAGTTAAATCAACAGCAAAAGCTTCAGCAGAAGAAGAAAAAACAGGTGGAAATTGTTAGAGTGAAACAATTCGCGACTCACGAGTTGAGTGTTGAGCAACAACTTTATTATAAAGAGATCACCGAAGCGTGTGTCGGCTCTGATGAGGGCAGGCGTTCAGAAGCGCTGCACAGTCTTACTTACGATTCGGGTTTACACCAAATGCTGCCGCGTTTGTGCACTTTCATCTCGGAAGGCGTCAAAGTGAATGTGGTTCAAAACAATTTAGCGCTTTTGATTTATTTGATGCGAATGGTTAAAGCGCTTCTCGATAATCATAATCTCTATCTCGAAAAGTACTTACACGAGTTGATACCAACTGTTTTGACGTGCATTGTGTCGAAACAGCTCTGTATGAGACCCGATGTCGACAATCATTGGGCGTTAAGAGACTTCGCTTCTCGCCTTTTATCACAAATATGTAAACATTTTAACACATCGACTAATAATGTTCAAACACGAGTTACGAGGCTTTTGAGTCAAGCTCTCGATAACGATAGACTTCCTATGGCTTCACATTATGGCGCTCTTTCAGGATTATGCGAATTGGGTTCCGAAGTGCAAAGAACTTTCATTTTAAAACGTCTTAAACCAATAGGCGATCGAATTCGTGTTTATCTTGAAGGTTCAAATATGCCCAATACTAATGCAGATAAATCTGCGGCCGAACATATTAAGCAATTAATTCTACGCGTTATGCCAACAACATTAAAGGTAATCACAATATTTTATTTCTGTGTACTTTAAACTTTTTAAATATTAGACGTCAAGATCACCACCAGATATATTGGATGATTTTCGAAATGAATTCGGATATTTAGGCCAATCTCTTCATTCAGGTATTGATTCGGAGATTAATAATTATAGGAATAATAAATTAAAATTAAATTTTCTTACACTATTTACTCTATTATTCCATTATTATACTTTTTTGAAAGATTAAACGTGATTGTAAATTGCCTAAAGTTGTTATTCTGTCATCACTGCGTTACTTAAGATAGAATAGGATTAAATAAATACTAAATATTATGACACGATTTTTAAGTTATATTTAAAGATATAATTTTATTATCTTAAACTAAATTTATTCTTTGGAAATTTCTTAATACAAAAATATAGAAATATAAAATAAATTTCGAATTATTTTTCTTATTTGCTGGTCAAACCTATTTAAATACTTACGATCAAAACTAATATAAACTATTAATTGTCATTCAATTAGCTGTTCTTCGATCGCGCACAGCGTCAACAACGCTCACAACACCACAAATTCAGCCCCAATTGGGAAATAACATCACATATCAATCCCCATCAAGCAGTCCTCGACCCGCGATCACAATACCTTCGGCGACAAATAGAATTCAATTACAGCCACAATTATCGACTCAAATCCAGCCCCAAAGAAGACAAGTACCGACTATTATTAGTACGCCAACTAATAATCAAAAGATTGTGATTATGGGCGCTCAAACCGGGACGAGACCGTCAACGCCGACCCATTCAGGGTTCGTCAGGTTAGGTCAAGTCACACCTTCTCCTGTGACACAACCTGTTCAGAGATTTGTTATGTTTGGCGGAAGTAATCCAATCGTTCAACAGACTAATCAACCACAGACTTAATCCTTTAATTTAATATTTCATTAAAATTAACATTTAATCATATAAAAATACACCCAAATAAATATGGGTTTGAATAATAAAGTATAAAATATAAAATAATTATTTGACATTTAGTTAATGAATAGTTAATATCTTATGTATTAACATTCGTATATAACGATATTTTTAATAACATAAATTATTTTTTGTGTAAATCATGATTAGGGTAAATATATATGTTAATTCATATCACATTATAAATTTTTAGATATTAACTTTTTTCCAAAATCTCATTTATATCATTTAACGAATCAATTATTGCATTAATAAATTGTTTTCCATCCGTATGTGGTTTGTAAGACGATAGAAATAATCCCGAAATATTGTCCAAAAAACTATAAGCACAACCGAAACCATTATTAACGACTGGAGCAAAGCCTCCGCCTTGAAAAGCATCGGTGCTCAGCGATGACGTCGACAGTATATAATGATTCGCTTCGATATAACTTTTATCAGTAAAAATTTCTGGAACTTTTCCCGATTGTTGAGCTAAAGTTTTCATCGCAAACAAATGCCTATCAAATCCTTGTCCCATCGCAGCCTCTTTTGTTAACTGACTGTGTTTAATCGAGCAATCGTTTAACAAATTTCGCAAATGAGACCAATTTTTCGATTTATCCTTCAAAACAGCTTCTGAGGCAGCCTTAGTAGCATTAGTGGCCGGTCTGACCGTTTCGGTTCTTCCATGTTTAAAGGCTGAGGTGGAACATGACTCGTAAGTCGCGCAAAACTTATTATTAATGCGATAGTAAGCCATTTGAAACGCTAATTGAAACATCGAGTCTGGACTGACTTTTTTGTTCTTGAAATAATTACGATTCATTCTATCATAAAGAAGATAATTCAACTCAAGAGGTTCGATGTTTTTTCTGAATCGTTCTCTCGACTCTTTTATCGAATTTTTCAGCTCATCATTAAGTTGAAAGTCTAGTTTTCTTACTTCTTTAGAAGGATCTATACTTTGATTTAATTGACTGTTTGGATGAAGAATATGCTTCTTAAACGAATCGTTGTATATTTCATTAAAAAATCGAAGAACTGCGACGCCATCGCCCCAACTGTGCTCGAAGTTAATGGCAGAGTTACCATGTTTTGTAACGATTACTGAAAATGATTTGTCAAACCATCGATTAACGAAATTATTAGCTTTACTGTATCCATGAAGGAAATTATGAGCGCCTTTGATTAAATCATCAGAAATAGTAGTATCGTCGAGACAAACAATAAACTGCGCGCTATCTATTAATTCTATATTTTGTTGATTACTCAAACTCATTGAAACCAATTTAGCTCTCGCTTTGGCCCAAATGTCTCGATCATCAGTGGTTAACATTGATATAGAATTATCATCAGAAATGTTTGGTAAACTAGTGATATATTTGACATTAGTTAGAATATCAGAGGAATCTCTAAGATTTCCATTACAGTCGAGAATATCAAAAGAATAGAAATTTCCGTTTCTCATAATTACCACATGCTTTGAATTCGGATATGTAACCAATTGGTCACGTTCTAGACGTGGAATGCGAGTCGAAGCGAATAAATTGGAAAACTGAGACATATCTAATGGAAACGCTTTGAAAGTGTACGACACATACGTGGCCACCGCTGATGGCGTTAATCTCATTATGTTTTTATATAATTTGGTATTACTTTTGGCAGCGTTTAAATGAAAAACTTCAGGAGAGAGTACTTCGTCGATAAGCGATCGTCGAAAGCGCATCGCACTCACAATTATGTTTGAAACTTTCAATGATTGTTCGCAATACTCTTGACTGTCATCCTTCCACACCATAAACGGATTGAAATTTAATGGTAGAGGTAATCGAGATTTTAGATAATAGTCAAACCAAGGTTTCGAGATATAACTCGTGTGCTTATTTTTCTTATTGATTTGGTTAAGTTGTGAATTGAGTTCAACTCCAGCACCACTTTCAAACTCCTTCACTATTTTTTCTGTTTTGTTCAATTGCTCTTTTGATTCAATTATTGGTTTTATAGCTTCAAGATATCGGTTACAAGTTTTGCTTAACTCTGGTATCGGTAGTCGTGGAAGTGATCGCTGAAATTTGTATGTCGGGAGTGAAGTGCGCTCTAAATACTGATACTCTTGTGGTGTCCACGCTTTGTGTCGAGTTTGCATGCTTTCAAGCGTTTTGAATGGTATGAGAAGAGAACCCAATATCTCATCTTTTAACAAATATTTCTTCGCTCTTAACTGAAACTTTAAATAGTAATTTTACTTATTATCAAATATTTAATATATAGCCATTATTAAGACTAATCTAATAATACAATAAGTGTTATTCAAGCGTTTATTTGTTTTGTAAACAAAATTAATTATTTTGTGATACCTTATCATAAGTAATAAATGCATATTTATTTAGAATATCGTCGAAATCGATGACTATTGCCTTAAATTAAGATAACGTTTTGACATATAATGATTGAGTGATAATAATATTTCAAAGTCGATACTGTGTCGACGGTTCACAACAATAATTCAAATAATTTACTGTAATAGTCATCGATTTCAATGAGTCTTCAAAAATTATATTTGATTGAATTTTTTTGTAACATTAATAATAATAAATTTAACAATATTTAAAAATTTCTAAACATTCATATTAATCATCAAAACTTACCATTTTTTTAAAAATCACGAAAAGTTATTGCGACTAAAGTTGAAATAATAACAACAATTAAAATTTCATTCATTGCTGTGTTTTTCGTGAGCAAATAATAAAAAGTTTTCACATAAACAACATCGATATGACGTCAAAGTGGGCGCCAACTTCAAATCAGCGAATTTATAAGTATCTCTTAGATATAACTTTGATGATTACTAATTGCTTAAATATTTTTAAAAGTTTGAATATTAAATTGTTTTAAGCAAAACTGAGCCTTTATATGTCATCTATATTTACATAGTTGTAAAAATGGTCACATGATAGCCATGACTGCCAAATGCTATTAAATGCTAATCTCAATAACTAGAACTCGAGTCACTATAAATTTAATATTTTCTTAATCATTAAAGAAATTGGAATGAGTTATGAGCTCAACACTTTATTAAAATTGCATTTAAAAGATGAACAATTATTAATAAAATTAAAAATAACGTTTCAATAACAAGAAAATCCTTAGCATAAGACCCATTTGACGCCTTAACATAATTATGCAAAACTGAAATACAACCAAATTATTCAAATCACTTCGGCTGTGGTATAGTTATGCTACTGTATTGTTGTAAATGAACGCATGATATCTTTAATTTAGGTTTTAAGTGGCGCTCGCATAAAAAGTTTTATTAAATCCCGTACATTAACAACAATACAGTGGCATAATTATATTATCCCCTGTATTGTTGTCAATGCATTTACAGCAATACAGGAGCATAACTACGTTTAGGGTGTATAGAACACCCTAAACGAATTATATTGAAGTACAGATTTTAAGAAGTATATAGAATATGATGTCCAGTATCAGAATAAAGGTGCTCAACAAGCGAAACAAGAGACAGGTATCAGCGGATATATCTAAGGATATCCGCAGTTCGGATCATATCTTTTTCAAGTCTTCGAGTTAAGGATATCCGCAATAAACTGAAAAAATCTTAATATCGATAATAAGATTTATTAAATAAGAAATATTTTTACATGAAATGAGTAATGTTTAAAATTTTAACTCATTAATTATTTTAGAAAATCGTTATATAAATCTCGTTTGATAATTATTATCAATTTTAATATTAATCATTTTATATAGATATATAAAATATTGAGATTTTAAACAAAACTTAATAAAAAAAAAACGGTTAAATTCTTTATGAAATTGAGAGAATTTATAGTAAAAGAGAATTGAAAGAAAATTATGGTAATTATGATTTAATGCTTTTCCAATAAATAGTGATTAACTCGTCATAATAAAAACTTGTTGTTCTAAATTCATAGATTTCGATAAATAGATGAATTCATTAGAATTAATTGCCAATTAAAATATCATTTTTATTACTAATAATGTGCAAAAAAAATTATTAAATAAAATATTGCTCCAAAAATATTGCAAATCTAATCTAATATTGCAATATTTAAATTTTAATATATTTACTCAATATTGCGAACTTTATTTTACAGAAATCTGATTACAGTTTGTGGCGGACATACGACTGCAGCGTATGTGTCGCCGCATTAACGCTAAACAAATAAACAAAAACTTTCTTAAACCTTTCTTAAAAAACTTTACAAACTTTTGTTTACTTTTTTAGATACAGTATTAGATAAGACTAATGACTAATACTTATCTATGACTAATTAAGTAAGAGTGACAGCGCTGCTAACAATAAGACGTGTCATCTCTAATCTCTGATTGTACTTAACAATCATTTAAATTAGTTAATTAAATTTTTGATTTTATAAATTGTGTCAAATTATTGCCGGCGATCGCGTGCGCGCTAATCATTTAATCCTATCATCATCTGAATTGCCTGTTACGTCCCCAAACCCGTTACGAGTTGAAGTACCACTTATATGAAGTCGTTGCCCATTTTAATGAACACTTTGCCGAAACCCAACGACTTCATATAAATGGTACTTCTACTGCATTATATTAAAAAGGAATATTATTTTCCAACGCATGATTAAATATTTTATTTATCATTAGCATTGCAAACAAAATTTTAAGTACAAATATAAAATGATAAAATCGTTATCAATAAATAAAAACGTTAAATATATATTTTCAATTCTAAAAAAAGTCATTGTTAAACAGTGAACTGCAAAAGAGCCATCGATGCCGCCGAACACAGAGCAGCGACGGGCACAGTCAACACCCACGCGAAGGCAATGTTGCGGAAGAGACTCCAATTGACTCCTTCTTTGGCTCGAAGTCGGCCGACCATCACCACTGAGCCCACTTTGCAGTGAGTAGTACTGATGGGAACGCCGAGTTTCGATGCGAACAGGACAGTGGCGGCCGCGCCTATCTCTATGGTGAAACCACTCGAAGGAGTAATCTTCGTTAAATCGTTTCCCATAGTTTTGATGACTCTGCGACCCCAAACCCATAGACCAATACTAATGCCAATACCGCCGTAAAGCAATATATACCATGGAGTGTCTGCTTGTTGTTCGGTACTCTTTTCCATATAAATAATCATTATGGCCACCAACGGTCCGATTGCGTTGCTGTTCGGCAATTAAAACAATTAATTTACTTAAATTTAGAAAAGTACATGTAAATACCTGACATCATTGGCTCCGTGAGCGAACGAACCGAAACAAGCCGTTAGGATCTGTAAGAATGTAAACAATTGAGCGACTTCTGGCTTGTCTTCAGTTTTGTCTATAACGACAATGTCGTTCTTTTCCAAGTTTTCCAACTCATCGATTTGATCTTTTACAGCAATTTCTTTGTTTTTATTGCCATTTTTATAGTTTATCGGATCCCTGACCTAATTATTATAATTTCAATTTGTTATTTAAATTATTCTGAATCAATATTTTGTGCATATAAAAAGTAGCACTTATTAAGTCAATATTGATATGATTACTTCAGTTTGCATCGACAAACTGTGCGAATCCTCATTTTCATTTGATTTTTCAGTTTTAATCGCCAGTGATTTGTTTGCAGCTGAAGTCATAGATATTTTATCTAAAATAATAAACAAGAAAATATAATTTTGATAATTCAACAGATGGACAGCTTATTACAGAGGCATTGGTAATATCACACAAAGTGGTCTCATGTGAGCTCATTTTTAAATACAGAATTGTAACAGAATAAGATGTAAATAAATAAAAATATATATAAATATATATAATAAAAACATAATCATTCAAAAAATTACTTTAGGATTACTTTAAATTCCTACAGATAAACCTCGGCTTATACGAGGAAAATGTAAGACTTTTGAATAAAATCAAATTTAGGCTTAAATGGTTTACATATACAGTATAAACCATTTATAATTTATACAAATCAGGATTTTTTTGTTTAATAAATTAAATAAAAGAGATCAAATTCTTCATCAGATTTTATAGTAAAATTTACGAATAACTCATTAACACTTTCTAGAATTAAAAATTCAGGCTTAGATTCAGCATCTGATTCGTTATCGCTTGCACTTTCATTAAACAATGTAATCTTAATCTATGCTTCACTAGGATTTTCGCAAACCATTGCCGCTCGAAAACTATTTTTACCACAATTTATTATTTATTACAGCCTTTTGTTTCTCCTAATGTCTCACATTTGACATTAATTCCATAACATACAAGTGATGCTCTGTTTACATTTATTGATGCGTTTGATATTTTATCACAATATCAATGAATTTTTAAAAAGCATCTTTTTTATTTATTTTTTATTGAACAGTGAGGTATCAATATTTTTAAAAATCTAAATTAATCCTCATATCAATCGTTCGAGCATATCAAAGCATCTCAGCATATTTAATGTAGAGGAGCACTGAAGACCTTCAGTGTTCAGTCTCCGGAGGAAACAACATCTATCGCAGTGCAAAGTACAGTAAATTTTAAGATTTCATATACAGTAAAAAGTGCGCATCAAATATGATTTGGAGTGCATATACATTACCGCCAAGTTTTGTGATAATTTTCTTCCGCTGACACGGAACTATAAAAAACCAGACAATAAGGCCAGTAATAAATCCAGAAAGTAAAGCAATTAATAAGGCCACCCACCATGTGATGCCTGATAAAACTGAATTAAGGAAAAACTAATGATTTTTGATATTAATTATTATCTACTTTAATCTACTCTATCTATAATCAAGATTTTATTATTTGATTCTTACTATGAGGTCCGTCGTGAACAATTGAAAATATATTTATGATTACAGTAAATCCATAGAAAATAGGCAAAGATCGAAGTCCCGGTTCGAGTGGTTTTTCCTGAGAAATACTTATATTATAAAAGTGTTATTTACATTACCGAGACATTAAATTCATTACTTATTTATTTACAGAGTAAAATGTAAATAAGTGCAAAATATATTTACGGAACATATCAGAAATAAGATAAAATTTCCTTGAATTTCAATAAGAAAAAATTTTCTTAATTAAAGATTCAAAAATTAAAAATTAAATATCAAATAAAATTTCATTAGATATATTTAATAAAGTTATTGAATTGAATTAAATTTAATGATAAACAATTTTAAAAATTTGCTAAAATTAAAGCATCGTTTGATACAATCTATACATTTCTGCATAACGATAAAATTTTAACTAAAACACATACATGTATATGTGTTTATCACTACATTATTTCGATTAAAAAATATTTCTTGGCATTTAAACATAATCTTTAAAAAATAATTAAATAGTTTTCGGTGAAAAATTAATTGAAAAATAACACAAACATATTTAACCTTTAATAAGAATTTTCAAAAATTTCAAGTTCAAACATTCTGAATACTTTGAATACTATAATTTCAATACTATAATTTGTCGAATTAAATTCTTGTCCTTCAATTTAAGTAAGTATAAGAAACTTTACTTTTACTAAATATCAAAACAATTTACTCAATAGATAGTGATTGTTTTTATTTTTATGGCATAAATATAAAAGATGCCTATATTATCTTTTGGTTAGATAGTGATTGATTACGTATCCTATGCTATACACAATTTTAAAGAATATCTTATTGTCAATCATACATACCCGGTCTAATATAAAAACACGAATCAATAAAAAGAAAATAACAGATACAACTCCAGACAGAATCGGCGATATAAACCAAGACGCAACTGTAATATTATTTTCATCATTTTAACAGATAATTCAATTATTTTAAAATTCAATTTATAAATTATTAAATATCTATACACGAAAACTTACCAATTCGTAATACAGGATACCAGTGCACACTCCGAAATCCTTTGGCAGTTATTGAAAATCCTATTATAGCTCCAACAATGCTATGAGTTCCAGAAACAGGAAATCTGGCAAAAGTGGCCAATAAATTCCAAATAGCTCCGCCTAAGCGTATATGATATTGGAATTGATTGCATTGAATTAAAATTTTGAATTAATTCTTTGAATTGAATTGCATTTGACTAAAACCGATTACAGCAAATTTCATAATGAAAAATGTGTGAAAATTAAGAAATTATTATTGTTAGAATAAAAACTAAATTTTACTTTTAGAGTTAATAGATTTCAATAGCAAAAATACAGATATAATATTACCAGTGTATATTTCATGTATTAAAAGTGATTTAAGGGTTTTGTTTTCTTATAACCATATAGGCTGTAAAAATTCCACTATTATGACCAAATATATAATAAAATTACACTTTACGATATTTACAAAACATTTTAATAAAGTAACATAAAATGAGAGTATTCTAATCATACATAATTTGAAACATTTATTTCGGTCAAACGATTAAGAATTGTTTTAGTAAATTTATATTATATTTTTCCTATTAATATTTGTTGATTTTTTCTGCTAATTTTAATAATTGATTAAATTTATATTTAATTACTATAATATGAATAGTAATGAAATTATAATTTTAATCATGAATGAATCATTATTTGGTTGTAAACATTTTATCTATCACTCGTGACGATAACATGAAATTGAGATAATAACAATAAATTTTTTACGTAACTATTATTTACAAGAAAAACATAAACATAAAAGCAGATTAGAGTTTATTTAATAGTAGATTTAGAATATAGACTAAAACTCGATACATGTAATGCAGGGAGAATTTTCGCTTTCCATTTTAATCAAACACTCGCTCCGCTCGTGTTTGTATATTTAATTTGGGTTTATTATAACTTTGGTGTAATGTTAGCGATTGCTTCGCTTCGCACTTTAAATTTTTTTATTTACTTGTTAGAGTGGTATTATATTTTTTATAAAAATTTTTAAAATATTATTAAACTATCTCTTTAACAAAATTCTATTATTAGCTTACAATAAATATGCATTCGGTAGCAAATACTGGACAACTTGTCAAACTTAAACGACATGTTTGGCGTCAAAAAGTGTAGCAATGGATCATATTTTGCGGACCTTTCTTTCCTCTTTTCTCTCGGGGAGGGGTAGACATTTGGATTACATAAAGGGAAAAATATTCCCTAAATATCTACATTATACATTTATACATTTATACATTATACATTAATATTACATTTATACCTATTAATGCGGACAAATATCCAATCATCAAACGTTTTTCTTCCCTTTTAAATAAAGATACGTCTATTAGTCCAGTCCTGATAGTGCTCGAAACATTGTAACCTAAATTTAAAGTTTGAATATTATTTCCATTTAAGGTTTAAATAAATTATTCAGTATTTTAACAAATAATTATAAATTTAATTTTAGACAAACGAAAAACTAAAATTACAAAAATTAGTAAAATTCCATATTATATTAAAGCTCAAAAATTGTAAATTTTATATACATTTATATTTTATTTAATATATTTTTTACACAATTTACATATACTTAATAGCCATATTTAATAAGATTAATACTTTTAATTAATTGGTTTAAAAGCATTAAAAGTAAAGCTTTTAAAAAAAGAAAATCTCGAAGATTTGTGATATTGAAAATTAATGAATATATTTCTACGCATCTTTTATATTATGCTTTGCTGTCAATTATTAAATTTCTACAACAGTTAATTGTGAAATAACTATAAAGTTAAGTAAGTTTAAATAATATATAAACGAATGAATTAATTAATAGATAATAATAAATTGAACATAAAATAAAGCTTAAATATTAATAAATGTTGCAATAAAATGTAAAATAAGTGCGTTTCTATAGAGTAGAAAACTTTTTGCAACAGATAGTGAAAGCATGACCTTTACTGAAATCATAAAATTAAATAAGAAATTAAAAATAAATACGAAATGTTTGCATTGAATTCTTAATCTGTTCGCAAATATCTGTAAAAGAATATTAATTTGATGTAAGAGTTAAATGAAAGCGCATTTCGTCTCCAAAATAGCTAACTTTAAAGCAGAGATGCAAACGTGCGATAACTTTAAAAGGCCTTAAAAGGATAGATCGTGACAGACATACAGAATAGCGTTCAATCAAATCAGTTATACCCAAACAAATCGCGCCAAAAATTTCAAAAATGGTGGCGAGAATGCAGGCCTGACGGAGTGTCAGCACTTTGGAGCCGACGGACGTGCCGAAAGAGTTGGCCACGTCGTTGGCGCCGACGCCGAACGCCAGGAAGAAGGCGATCACGAACGCCACCACTACTATCCATAGCGCCGATGAGTCCAGTGTTTGGTAGTCGAGTGTGTCGTACATGCCGTGCGCTGTCTCTCACATCACTGCGATGTGTCGCACGCTTTCCTAAATGACATCTCAACGCAAACTCTAATCGTAAGCGTAATCGCTATTAAAACGCTATATTTAACGAGACGTCCGACACTTAACTATTCAATACATGTCGCTCTCTATCGCAAGACACACGTATCACTGCTTCGCCGTCATTACTCTATCTCCACATTTGGGGTGTTATGAAACAGATATTAGTACCGATTTGTCGCATTGCGCTGCATGTGTAAAGGGAACTGACGTTCGCTTGCGTTTAATTGATTCTCCGCTCACTGTTTGCCGTATTTGATGAGTGTTTTGCCGTACAGTTTGTAATAATTATTGAATTGCTATTGAATTGTATTAATTGTTGAAATCAATTATCAAAATCGCCGAAATGAGTGACGACTCGGCCGCCAATTTGCGTAACTATCAAATACAGTTACAACAAGTGGAGGCGGCGCTGACCAGCGATGCGGACAACAATGAACTCAATAAACTCAAAAATGATTTACTCGTTCGTCGCGTTTGATTGCGTTTTGATTGTGCTTCTGATGCTAATTGTTTGTCATTACAGGAAGTGATCGCACTCACCAAACAGCTGATGAACAGCGAAGGCGATGGAGGAGCGAACGATAGTAAAGGCGAGTTCAGTGAAGAGAGGGTTAGGCATCACTTCGAGGCCGGAGATCTGTGTTTAGCGCCGTGGAGTGAAGACGGACAGTATGTGCGCCGCACTGGCGTGTGACTGACGATCACTTTGACACTCATCTATGTTTGTTATTAGGTTTTACGAGGCGCAGATCGAAGACGTGACGTCCGACGGTCAGTGCACTGTCATATTCATTAATTTGGGCAAAAAAGTGTCCGAAGTTTGTTTGGTTTCGTTACTCAAACCGCTCGGGAAAAAGAGACTCAAAGCGTCGGCTAATATTTCAGGGTTTGTCAATATACTATAACTATAATATACTATAACTAATCGAAATTTATCTTTACATGAATATTTTTTTATGACAATTGTATTAATTTTAAAAATTTTCATCAATTTATCGATAATGCTTTAATTAAAACAAATTGTTTTGAAATTATTTATGAATGAGATCATTACTGTAGTTATATTATGAATGCAAAATATATACCGTATTAAAATTTATGTAATTAATATCAAATTATTGTTTTGAATTAATAATCTGTTCGCAACAAATAATATTTAACCATATTTAATATTATATATGCCGTTACAATATCATACTGTGAGTTAATGCTGGAAATATAGCTAAATATGTTGTTAATTAATTTCTAAAAATTACATTTTAATATTGTTTAAGCTTATAATTTTTACTTACAGTAAGAATGACGTGAATAAAGTTAAAAAACAATTAATTCAAGAACAAAAGGATCACTTGAAGAAAAAACAACAGAAGAAAAAAGAAAGGCTTAAAGGATTGGAAGAGGAAAGAGAAAAGGATAAATTAAAATGGCAGCAATTTAACAACAAAGTAATTTTTATAGTTGGATATTTGTTAATTTACATGAATTTTTCTGTTATAAATTTGTTTCTTTTGTTAATCTCAAATTAAGTTAAAACTTAATTAATTTATTTTTTCATAAGTGTGAAAATCGTGAAAAATATTTCTTACCATTATTTCGCTGATTTTATATATTATTCATTTAATATAAATATTTATAATAGCTATGCTAAAGTTAGATATATATTCGATTATATTTTCGATTTATATTATTTTATATTTATGCAAAGTATGATTTAAGCTATATTTTTTTAATGAAATTTGAAGAGGAATATTAAAAATACATAAATATATTTTAGAGTTAATATTATTCAGAATTTAAACATTAATTAACTAATGATCTATAAAATAATAAGATTTTTCAAAATATTATTTATATATATTTTCATAATAGTTATTAATTTTTAGGCTTTTCAAAAGCATCTTAAAGGCGCTTCAAAGAAGAGCATATTCGCTTCACCGGAATCAGTCTCTGGTCGTGTCGGTGTCGGAACATGTGGTAATTTATAATTTGCTTAATAAACATCCAACAATTTAAATTATAAATTGATTATTTCTAGAGTTTATATGTCCTTTGCATATCTTTATTTATTAATTTTAAATACTTAATAGTTAAATACAGTTATTACTTGTTTTAAGTATTCCTTATTTAGGGAACAGAAATTTTTGCCAAATTGAAGCTATTCTTCTAATATTAAAAAAATTTCGAATTTAAGCAAATTTCGATTTAGGCAAAGCATTTTCAATGCCCAAATCAGTTGCCTAAGCCGAGTACTAACTGCATAAATAATTTTGTTTATTTATTTTGATCTAATTTTTTGAAATGCTATTTAATTATTGAATAATGTTGTTTAGGCGTTGGCGGCAAACCAATGACAGAGTTCACTCAAGCGGAGAAGTGGAAAAGGGCTGCTGGAAGTGCCAGCAGTTCCGCGAGTTCTCATCCGCGTTATACGCATAATTATCGGTATAAGTAATAAATTGTTTAAAATAAATACATCGCCGAAATTTTTGTATTCATCTGAAGCATTATGTCAATTATATTTCTCATTAAATAAAATTAAGTGAATTCTATTTTACATATGTTTTTTAAATTTGACAATTATTCTTATTATATAGATAACATGTATAGTTGCATAGTTGCCACTCTAAAAAGCAATAGCACTTCAAACGTTCAAATAACACGCAAAAGTTGATATTCATATTAAATAATGCTAAATATGTTATAGTATTATTTGATATGAATATAAAATCTTAAATATATTAAATATTTAATATTTCTTAAATATAAAATCTTAATAATTTAAGTACCCTTAATTCACTAATATAGCCCGCGGGCCTTCTAAAAAGTAAGTGAATTATTTTGAAAAGTATTGTGCGGGCTATACATAAAACTTTTTCAAAATGTATAGTTTATTGAAAATTATTTAAAGATAATACAAATTGTTTTTAATAATTGGTAATTAATACTTTATTCAAAGCCTTCAAATTCCTCGTTTGATACAGTATTTAAGGGTTCAAATATAGTTCACTATATTTCGGAAGATTGGTATCTAATAGTTCTTCAACACTACTATTTTCATAATCAGAATTACAATTTTCATTGAATATACTTAAAACGTTAGACTCAAATTCGTGAACGCTTCGAATCAATGAACAGCAAAAATAGACAATTAGTGATACCTGAGGTTTGGTTGAGTAACAATTTTAAATTAAAAAGAATTTGCAAATATTATTTCAAAATAATTTATAAATTCCTCAAACATTGTCACCATTAAAACTATCGAAAGATAGACGTTTAATCGTAAATCGTGTTTAATTATTTGCCTATTAAGCAATAAAAAACTTTTCATTGCATTTTAAATGCTTTTAGTTTAAAGTTCAAAATTTACAAAATTTCAATTTTAAAGCGTGAGTGAACTTAGACTGCAGTCATTATAAGGCTATTCAAATAATTATTTTAAATATTCTGATCTGATAAGTGATCACATCTATTTCGAATTATATGCTTTCAATTCATAGTTAATACACAAACAAAATATTAACAAATTTAAATTCTATATATATTCTATATTATATTATATAAGAGTTACATAAGTACTACAAAAAATACAAATATTTTAATGCGGATTATACACAAGTATGTATTATAACCGGGACTTTAGGGTAAATGATTTTTAACAGTTTGATTGTATGTTTACAATTTGATTTGTGGCTAACACTATATATTTTATTCACAATAGCTTATATATTGAATTGTAACAGTTGTACATATTGTATAAGTATTAGATATAAGAATAAATAATAGATATGAGAACATTTGGTATCAGATGTTATCCTAATACTTAAACTTTAGAGTTTAGTACTAATACTTTCCGTATTTTTCTAATCTTTTTCCAATTTTTATAATATTTAAGAAATCTACTGTTATCTCAATGTGATTCTGTTTAATCTTCGATATATAAAAAACATTTTTCTTTTTCATTGCGTCAAATGCGAAAATAAAACTGAATCGAAATTTACAAATTTATAAACGATAATTAGGAATTAATTCACTAATAATGGCTTTAATTTTTAAGCTTATTTAAGCTTTACTTCAGAGATGCATATTTTAAGTGTTAAACAAATTTGAACCATTAATAAAACATTAGCCCAGTTTTATGAGTTGTGCATTATTTTGGCTCAAGATTTAACTTAAAGGTTAACTTAAATTTTAATTAAAAGGATTAATTAACATTCGTATTTTGTATTATTATTTAAGTAAACATAAATTAATAATTTTATACACTTGTATTAATAGTGCATTGACAATATGTTTATTAACGTTTTCTTTATAAAAGAATTTAAGAACAAATAAATTTTTTTAATTACATTTAATTGAATATTCTTTAAAATATTTAAATTTCAAAAGACTTTTTTAAAATGCTTTATTAAAATTCAGCTTATTATGATAATTATTTGGTTTAATATAAATTTTGAACTAATTTAATTTAATTTAAGTACAGTTATTGAGTACAAATATAAAAAATTTACAAATAGGTTCTACAAAATAATAATTATGGATATAAAATAATATATGCGTTATATATTATTAGCAGTTACACCTTCGTCTTGAACTGTCTCCATGGCTGCTATAATCCAAGTTTAAGATATCATTATTCATAGATTCTTCTAAAGCAAACATTTTCTGTCGCTGTAATATCTAAATAGAAATGTATAAAATTATCTTTTATATTTTATTTTTGTTGCGATCAATTAATTTATTGTATAAGATTGCATTTGTATTAATTAATATTAACAATACTTAATTATCAATTTATTATTCAATACCCATTAGAAGTGTAAATTCTTGGAAATTTAATAAAACGAAGCGAAATGTGATAACTTTTTAAACAAATTAAAAACCTAAAACTGGTACGAAGCGAGCTCGTGCTTCATATATACATTTTTTGTAAATATAAACTTTAAACAAAATTCTCCTTATTATGTATTTATCTCATAAATTTATAATTTTGCATTTTTAAAAAATTGTTAAAAACTAAAATGAGTGGAATAAACTTTATTGAGCAAAACGAAACGATTTACACTTCCAATGTGTAACAATTTAATTATTATTGTAAATACTACGTAATTAGTAAACAATGCGTTGCGTATAAGCTATGATAAGTCATGAAAGTTAATTTTTAATTTTATCTTATATTTTATTGCTTTATAAAATTATCAATCTATTAAATTTATAAATATTATTTTCTCTGTAAAAATGTTAAAAATATCTATAAAAAGTTTGATTTTAATTCTATCTCTTTTTATGTAAATTTTATAGGTTTAAAAAAATTAATGCGAAAACAATTTTTATAACATTAATACATTCTACTTTACTTTATAGCCGTAATTTCCCAATTTTTATAGCTTTTATTTTCAATATTTGTCAAAATTTCCTTTTTTGCCTCATTTGGCATCATTGCTATAACATTTTCAATGAACTTAAGAAAGTAAATTCGGTCAACAGAAAATAAAAACACAACAAATTTACTAACCGAAAACAGTAATTCTTATCCATACTACAACTTTAGATGACTTCCTTAACATTAGTAACATTCACAATAAAATATATGCTTATTTCCTGCTTAATGGTATAGAAAATATTGTAAGTATTTTAATAACTCGCTTACATAGCAGTGCGTTGCAGTAAAAATTTATCGAAAAGCAAATTCTATTTAAATAACTAATAGTTTTCAAAACATCTATAAATTTATAAATAAATTGATAAAAGTGTGGTATGTATGGCATGGTTTAACATTTAATTGATTTCAAAAATAGTGCGCATCAAATCAAGTGCTGACCTTTGCAACTAAATATTTGGCAGCTTCTTCAACGTTAATATTATCCTTTGCAGACACGAAATACCAGCCACAAAATCCATTTTCTTCGCAAAATTTATCCATCGCTTCAGCATTATTAGATGAGCCCTCTTTCGGCATATCGCACTGTTATTTGGCAGTTATTGATAGGGAAAAAATTATAGATAAATTAGAAGAAGCAAAACAGTGCAATACTCTATTAATTGGATCTCAAGCACTATTAATGTTTATCACTTTATTATGATAACTAACAATTTTGTAATTATATGTTTTAACTGATAAACAAATAGACTTTATATTCTTATTTATAGATATATTACTTTATTAAATATTGATTCCAAATATTGACTAACACTATGGGTTAATATTGCACACTCTATTATATGATGATAGTAGTGAAGTAAAGTAGTAGTAAAGTATGTTACATTGAATTAAAATTTCAAATATTTAATATAATAATTAAAGCCTTTAAATTATAAAATTTTAATTATTATAAAATTATAATATTATATAATATAATATTATAATAAAATTATAATATTTTAGTATTAAAATTTGACAATATTATTATTAGCAAATTAAATGGTAAATAAAATAGTTAGTTTGTAAATATTTTTATATTTTATCATTCGTATCTTAAAAGTAAAGATTGTAAGTAATTTTAACAAATAAATGGTAAACCACTTCAGTTATGTCTTTTCATTTATCATCAAATTTCCTTTTGAGTTAAATTGTTTTTTTTTTGCTATTAACAGTTAATTTTCTTTTGAGATAAAAGTGGTTATTTGGGTTCTTATGAGAAAGAAAGATAGAAAGAAAGAAAGAAAGAAAGAAAGAAAGAAAGAAAGAAAGAGAGAGAGAGAGAGAGAGAGAGAGATTTTTAATCATGGAAATTAATTAAATTCTTTCTTTATCGAAGTGAATACTTTCAGACTGATGCACATTTCAAATCTATAAATTAGCTTATGTCAAAATCAGCTAAAACTAAGTTATATTTTAGCTTAGATTATAACTTTTATAAAATAGAAAATATTAAATAACAATTTGTTTTCCTATATCTATACAATTGTTTCAATAGTTCTTTATTAATTAAATAAACAAAAAATTACATATAGATTGCTAGAAAGGTTGCAATATTTCAAGCTATGAATTTAAGCTTTGAATTCCAAAGCTTTTGCGTAAAACATTTAAGTCTGGTCATTGTTGCTCAAATAATTAATAAAAACTCGTAAATAATGTTCAGACAAATTATAATTAGAATAGTAATCAATCTAGAAATCTATGATATTTCTATAACATAGAAATGTTGTTATTATCAATTTTGTTTATTATCATATAAAAAGAAATATTAAAAGTTATAATGTAACAAATTAATTATCAAATCATTCAAATACCTAACCTATATCTGAAAAAATACTCTAATTTTATGATATTCTAATTTGGACATTATGTAAGATTCATTCAAATCCGTTCTTTGGCTCAAAAGTCAAGTGTGTTTGAGAACTTGAAAAATCTATAGTCATGTGCTGAACTGAATTCTGAGCATTATCCGTAATGCAAAGTATACTGATATACTGTTTATTGATATACTGTATAAGTTAGTTAAAGTATTGAGTGTACCTTATTAGCCAATAAAAGGCATGGTATCGCCGAGCCATCAGGCAGACACACTTTCGTATCGAGATCTTGCTTCCACTTGAGGACGGCGTCGAGCGTTGTCGGACGGCTCACGTCGAACACGATAAAAGCTCCCACCGCTTCCTTATAGTAAACTCTTGTCATGTTTCCAAATCTTTCCTGACCAGCGATATCCCATAGTTGGAGACGGATTATGGTGTTATCGTCCCAATTGATCACTTTCAGCGCAAAGTCAACACCTATCTTCAAATTTGTATTCAACTTTATTTCGGTTTTATCAATGTTTGGGCGAAATTGATTTTTATTGTACGAAATATTTTTTTAGCGATTACTGTCAAGGACTATATGCTGTATATTTATTATGGTGTAGTTATTTCATATTTATTGATAATTTACATTTTTATGAAAGACTTGACTTTTTCATGTCATTCTATTGAATGATAGCGCAATGCATAAAGTAATTTAGAGTAACAAAAAAAGATCGAAGTTAAAGAAAACTTTAGTTGTTCTACAAATATCATTAACGCTAAAATGTTTAATTAATTCAGAAGCAGTTAATTGTTAAGTTTGTTTTTGCCAAAACAAGCACAAAATATACTTACAGTTGCTCTATAATGATGCGAAAAAAATTGATGAACATATCGCTTTATAAAGCTTGTCTTCCCTGTTCCCAGTTCTCCGATAACTAAAATTTTAAATAAATGCTCTTTCACTTCTTTTATGTAGTTTTTATCTGTTAAGTCTCCAGAAGTATCAGTTGTCTAAAAAAATAATTAATTTTATTACTACATAAGTTAATTAAAATAATTTGTTCATTAGAGGAAAGATCTTAATTTTAGACTAGTAATGGTAATGATGCTAATGATGGCGACAATTTTTATCAGTGTCTATTAAAACGCTTACTTCGCCAGAGTTTCATGTTTTTTGTTTATGCTTAAAATATTGTTGTCATGTTTTAAAGTTATATAAAAATAATTCAAAATATAAACACATTTCGGTAACTTATAATAGCCCTAATATCCAACTTATTGAATATGTTTCTCATAAAATAATTCAACTAAAATAGTTACTATTTTGGCGGTCACTCGCCTTTCTTTTATCTGTCGGGGAATGACATATGGATTATTTAAGGGAAAAAATTCACACAAACAAATAAAACACATAATTATATTTATGATTATGAATAATTGTTAATAATTAAGAGTTTAAAAATAAAATAAATGATTAATTATATTCTATGATTAATTATGATATAATTAAATATAAATTACATTAAATTATTGTAAAAAATTACAAATGAGGAAATTACAATTTATAAATAAAGAAAAGCAATAAAAAATGCAATTAATTAAGAAAAGCGCAATTAATCTTACAATTATATCTCTGAGAAACTTTCTATTGGGAGCCATTCTAGCGCTGCCGTGAATGTAATGCAATCACTTAGTAATAAATAAAAATCGATCCAAGATTGCAATATAATAGCTAAAAGAAAACACAAACACGTTATAACTGATTCCTTACGTCTGAACACTCTCTCCTAATATAGCTTTTCATTATTTCACTGCAATTTGGTTAACTGTTAATATTGGAGTGTTTTGAGCGTTATTTAGTGTGTTTGCATTATCTGTGGTACCAAAATTGATAACTTAGTGACTTACTATGACGTTGACGTTCGTGCGTATCAAGAAGTGTGTATCACTTGTTCTGCAGAGCATAGGTTTATTAGTTCGTTGAACGCCCCCCAATCTCAATGTACTCTTCACTATATGGGTATAGTGATCATCACATCACTAGCTTACTAGTGATATACTCTCCACTCTGTTTGATTTAACTATCAATAGTCTGCAGAGGTTTCGCACTAAATTAATGTTTTTTGCATTAAATTATCGCGATATTATTTTTAAATAATGCTTTATTCTATATTTATGGC
>JAQIYA010000153.1:0-27567 GCA_034699355.1 Microtritia minima | reverse complement strand
CTCGTGTCTGTCGGACAGAATCCCATCTTCTTATACATGTTTTACGACTTCTACCGACAAAGCTATCGACATCATAATCAATATCATAAAAAATCATAAGCTATTTCTTTAAATATGTTAAAATGCGAATAATTTTTTAAAATAAAGTTATGCTGAATTTAATTATGATGTCTATCTATGTAAACGAATAAACAACAATTTTCATTAACTCTTTTATCGAAAATCACTATTTATAATATACAATATATAGATAGTGTAACTTATTTCACAAAAATACATGTATATTTCATTATATTAGTTGAGCTCATAAAATAATATCGATATTGTTCGATGTTATCTGAAGAATAATTTTTTTCTATTAAACGATTGATTTTCTAAATTTTGATAATCTAAATAACTTTTCATAAAGTATTAATATTTTTCAGTTAAATTTTTAAATATAATTAAAACAAAGTTTTTAAATTCTAATTTTAATGAATATTATTGTTATCAATATGGTTAATGTATAAACAAATACAGAATATGTAGAATAGATTTCATTCAACTTACAAAAAAAATATAATGCAAAAACCGGTTAACCTTAGGTCAACAGTGGATAATTTTTTCTTTAACCTAAATTTTAATCTTGGGGTTAAAACCATTACTTTAACCTTTAGGTATTTTAACCCTCAAAAAAATTTACAAAATCTGTCAAAGTGCTCATCACTTCTCATAACTTAAATTTATTAGATATTCAAATAATATTTAGACATAACAGATCAGCAAAATAGTTAAAAATTTATTTCCTGTTGAAAAATGATAATAATTATCTAATGTGAAACAAATTACAATATTAAATAAATTGATATATTTTTTTATCATATAATGTTACGTAAATCAATGGTAGACAAACTTTTTGACAGGAAAAATTTTTATACTAACGTAAGTCGTTTTATATTTGACATTAAGTTACTAAAAAATTGTACACTTTAGTTAAATTAATGCTTTAAAAATAATTACAAATAATAATTAATAATTTTAAAATAATGTTTTTACAAACTTATTAAAATACATAATTCTCACTTATAATATGTTAACCATAAAAAAACAGGTACAATAAATGAAATTCAAAAATTCATTTATCTCTTTATGTAATCATAAAATACAAATAAGAAAGTTATAGACATGACAATATTTTCGGTCAAATTCGATAAATGTATTCATTTGAATGGAAATATTTTTCAAATTTGGTTACTAACAGAAAGCCCAACAAACTAATTATTAAGCAATTTATTACAACAAAACATTAACCATAAAACATAAATACATATTTTTAATTATAAATTTATTCAAAAGAAAAGTTTCATAAAAGAAAATTTTTAATAAAAATTATTTATTGTTTTATGCAATAAATTTAACCATTTATAATATTAGCATTGCGAAAAAATTAATTATAAAATAAAAATTCAATTTTAATGATCAAGAAAAAGAATTACAAAAAATTAAAAATACTTGAGAACAATTTCGAATTTATGCTAAATGTGCAAAAATGCAAAAATAATGTTTTATCAAAGTTTTTAGAATACATTCTCTTTGTATTGAATTGAAAATTTTATTATTTTCTTGGCTCTCGTTTGTACGGTTTAAAGTTTCCACTGATAAGTAAAGTCTGGCGACCGCTGACAAAGACAATTGCACTCATCTTTCTATTCCTCAAACATTAAATATAGAGTGAAGTGTAAACAATTAGATTATTTTCAAAGGTTAAAATCAGCCATTTATTACGATATTGTATGTTTTGCAAAATCAAGCTCGCAATGATCGCATCAACTTTACAATTAAGTTTTTGCGAACAAAAAAAACAGATAAAAGGAAAAATAACTTTTAAAGCAAAAAAATATGTATATTTATTTATTTTTGTGTATATATTTAAGTGTAGAGTACGAGGTATTATCTGTTGTACAATAATAATCGATGCAATTCAAGGCAAACTATGCCCGTCTAAAAATAATGTTGATTAAGTTAACCTTAGACTTTCGCTGGTTTTCTTGCCGCTGATATCATCAAACATATTTTTTACTAACATTAAAAGGTTTTCTGTCAATTAATATTTATATTTTCATTACATGACTGCGCTATTATGTGCGCAATAATTGCATTGCATTAGCGATACTTTTTCTTTACTCGTTAGAGAGAGAGAGAGAGAGAGACGGCGAGTGACGGCTAACTCTATGCGTTTTAAGTAAAAAAGTTTTGACACATTTAAAAAACATGTGTTAAACTAATGAACACATTTTTACTATACTTATATAAGATAATTGCAAAAATATTTTTTCACATATTTTTCACAGTAATATGATTTTAATCTCATATATTTTTGATGGTTCGGTTTAATTTTTTAATACTTATGTATACTTTTATTTAAATCGCAAACAAAATAACTCGTAAGTAATATTATAAAGTAATAATATCTTATGTATGAATCGATATAATTAATACTTAAAAAAAAATATTTAAGAGATAAGATAATAAGCGTAACATAATAACAATTATGATTCACTTGGACTCATGCCATCGCAGGCAGTTTCTGGTGAGCGAGCAATCAGTCAACATTAGGGTAATATAAACACTTTCAAACGGATTGCATTTCAATTCGACTTTTTCACACTTTCATTCATTTCATTCATGTGTTTCCATTCATGCGACTGCCATTAAGTAGAAGAGTTCGAGTTTGAGCAGAATGAGTGAGAGTCAGCCAAACGGATCGGCTTTCGGCCCAACCGAAGCCGTGCTGGACGTGAAGCCTCGCTCGAGAGGCCGGACTAAGCGTCGAAAGCCGAGCCGCCACTCGCACACCAGATCGCTCTCATATGGAGCTCAGCCGCGCGGCGCCGCACTCTTTCCCCGACAACCGCTGGCCCCGCAGCGGAGACTATCGGTGCCAAAGTTGAAACTGAAGGCCAAGTTCACGCGCTCTCAAAATCTGACACTCGTCTGCTTAGCCATAGTTAGTTTCACGTCAATGCTGTCGATGTCACTGATCGCGCCATTCTTCCCTCTCGAAGCCTCGCTGAAGGGTATGCGCGAAACGGTGTACGGCTTTGTGTTCAGTGTGTACGCTCTCGTCATTGTGATCTGCAGTCCGATCGCCGGCAAGATTATGCCCGTCGCCGGACCCAAGTTTATGCTTATGGCGGGAATATTTGTGACCGGATCTAGTAATGTGATGTTCGGCGTGTTGGACAAGATAACAGATTTGCCGCAGTTTACCGCCTATTGTTTTGTTATACGGATCGCGGAGGCGTTGGGCGCCACCGCTTTCTCCACCGCCTCCTACACCATCATTATGCAGAGCTTTCCCGATAATATTGGAACCGCTTTTGTGAGTTATGTTTTTCAAATTTGATTACTGACTAACTTAAACATTTAAATACTTGAAACATCATAAAATGTTTGCCAAATCGGTTAAATATCATAATTACAACTGAAAATTTATAAATCAAATTTGTATAATTTAATTGATTAATTTTTTAAAATAAAGCGTAAAATTTATGAATAAGCCTGATATAAATCTAATTTTTTAAAATTATAAAAATAAGTAAGTTTTAAAAAAATTAAACTATAAGTATTTTAATTATAATTGTAAAACATTACGTTTTTCTTTCAATCTCATTGAGAAAAATATTATAAATTGCCACCAAATATACAATGTCTACAAATTTATAATCATTTAATAACCTTTAATCATAAATGATTAACTTTTACCTATAGATAAACAACTCGAGTGTAAAATTAAGCATTTACAACAATCAATATTGTTTTTTATTTGTGCTTAACATCAGTACAATAAAATTATTAAAATCGATTAATTTATAATAACTTCTGTTATAATAATAACTGCTTTATTTTTCTCGACAGCTTTGATAGAATTGTAATTTTGCTTTTTTGACATCAAGTAAAATATCCGTAAAAAATATAATATGTGAATTTTTTTATTGTTTACATTTTAAAATTTATGTTTGGGTCAAATTGATTCGAAACTAGATGTTACACCAAATTTTCATCAATGCTATATCAAAACGATATATACGATATATTTTATATTAGCTTTGCTAGTTTTTAAAGTATTAAAGTAAAATTATATTTAAAAACTTTTAGTTTTATTATTAGCCCATCAATTTATCAATGCTTTACTTCAATTGTTAGTTTAGAAAATTCTCCGTAAAAAGTTTTTAATAATAAAACAGAGTTTTTACCAAAATATATGCGATATTAAATTTATAAATACCATATATGTTTTAATAAATGTCTTAATTTCATCATAAAAATTTGCTGATAATTATAAAATTAATAATTATATCTATAAATTGGGTAAACAAGATCCGATTAAATATTAGAATCAGTGTACGAGTACTTAAAAGTGAAGCAATAAGTTGTAAACTTACAAGTTGTAAGTTTACATAAAACTTTTTATGACAAACAAAAAATAGTAATCAGATAGTGTCACAAAATTTATTTAACAATTTTAATTATTATTAAACTTCTACATCGATCGCTAAACTGATGAATAATTATATGAGAATGTATCTGAGATTAATTCGAGTAATTACTTAAAGAATAGATTTCATTATTTAATTTGTCTATACTTTTAATATTTTTTTCGTTTGTTAAAATTTTAACTTTAATCGGGTAATGATCACATAAAATTTTTCTCCATATAAAAATGAAATGTTTAGAGTGTACTCGTACGACAGTCCTTCAAATAAGGAATTTTTTCAATATAAACAGAGATAAATTGTTTTCGCATTTTTATTTTTTCGATTAAATGCAATAATCCTTTATTAAGTTTAATGTTATAAATTAATGTACCATAGATTTTATTTATTTATTTAAATGAGTTTTAATTCGACTAAAATTGTCTGAATTAATGTTTTTGAATTTGCTCTATATATAGGTGGAGACATTTAGCAAAAAATTGATATTAAATCATTTACTAATTAAATTAATAATTTAGGGGAACAAAATCAAACTAATGTTAAAATTTATTTTATCGTAATTGATTTAATGATATTGAGAAATCTAATAAAAGATGAAAAATTGAAAATTTCCAGTTATGCTCATTTATCAGCATTATGTAGACATCTTTGATTTGTCATAATTGTCAATCTTTACTCGCTTCAATTTTTTTTGCTGATACTGATTGACTTAAACTTGTTATGGATTTGAGATGTCTGTCCATCTGTCGGCCTATTCTCCTCTCGAAATTAAGACAAACATAGTATGTCGTGATTTTGTCATTTAACACTTGTTTCAAATTCAACCTTTAAATATTCATTAATGCATTTTTAATAATTGAAAAAGTATTATTTATGCAGTATAAAGTAATTCATTATATTAGGATCAGAGCGCGGAAAAATATTTATTTATTATTTAAAAATATATTATATTATATTTGCTAAAAAGTAGTAAAATATATTTACTTAAATATGTATTTATTTTTATTGATTTTACATAATATTAAATTCAAAATATGGGTTTAAAAATTTTTTTGACGAATTGTTTGCGATCTTTTTAAATTGGATATTGTCTGACACCATAAATTTGCACAAATTTAAATTAAATTCATGTTGATATGAATTTTTAATTACTACGACTTTTTGTTGTATATGGTTAAAGCTTTTAACTGGCAAACAAAACATTTCTTGTTTATCTTTCTTCGAAATAATACTTTTTTATACGCAAAAATCCGCGTTCAATTCACTAATTTTTATAAAACAGATCAGAAGTTTTATTTTTAAAATTTTTAGCTAATTTTGATTTCCAAATATGACATGACATGATATGATAGACAAATGATACAAAGACGAAGTATCAAAGTTATGATAATGCGTCACAAATACTCGCTATTTAATCTTAATAGCATATTAATACAATTTCAAATATATACATGTATTAATAATAAATAGAAACCGGATGTTATGACATTTCCTATCGTTTATATGATAGCTATTTGACATTTTAACTATAAATGAGTTAAATTTTAACTATATTTTAACTATAAATTTGAGTTCAAAACAACTCAAAAAAAAAGTCATTTAATCCCTATTTATTAATGCCATAAATGGCTATTTTGTCCTTTTTCTGCCTTTTTATGCATTTTTGGCTTTATGTAAAACAAAATTCTAACTTTAGTTGTTTAAAAAAAATAGTTTTTGCGTACGTTATCATATTTGAGTTCATTACAAGCAAAAAATTATACACTTAAAATCAAACCATATCATAACTTCATCATAATCATGATTAAACTCAACTCCAGCCACGAGTTGTGAAATGAAATGAACGTTTAATCAATATAAACGAGAATCGTTGAAGTTTTCAGAGTGCAACTTAAAATAATATTTTAAAACTATATAATTAACTAATTGGTTATTAATGAAAATATTATCAAAAATAAATGTCTTGTTACTGCCTTTTTAAAGCTTTCTTTAGTGCCTTTTATGGTACCTTTTTATATACGAATAATGTCTATTGTGATAGACATTATTCAGGAATTCAGGACAATAGTCCAAAATTCCGGATTTCGGGAGATATAAGTTAATCTTTAAATCCTTCAATTGGTCTCATTTATGCGCATCTATTTTAATATTACATTTCCCTTTGATATGAAAAGACTTTCATGAATTTGATGCGTTTAATTATAATTAAAACAAAATCTTTATTGTGTCTCGTAAAGCATAATTTTGTTAAAATACATTTTTACTCAGTATTTTTGAAACCCAATTAGCGTTCGGTTAATTATGGTTATTAAAATTATTTTAGAAAATCCGGTCAGATGCGAAAATTTTAGTGAAAATTTTCATCTCATTTCTAATTTCATAATTTATTTTGTCAATAATTGATGAAATTCGAAACATTTATATCACACCTAATTTGTATTTTAAAAATAATTGTTAAATCGTTGTTTACCTATAACTTAATGGAAAGCATTTGTTTTTTATTTCCGGATATCTGTTTGGCGCTGTCCTCTAAACGGACGAGTAGTTCAGAGTTGAATATTTGGCAATCATTGTTCGCATCGCATGTGCGCTCCGTTAGCGTCACTTTAATTGCGTTGGTTTTTCAAATATAGTTGAATTTAAGTGTTTAAATTAGATTAAAGTAAATTTAGATTGTTTCCAAACAAATATTATATACGCGCCAAACGTGTGCTGAACTGAAATAACGATTTCACCCAATTTTGTAGGGCATTATCGAGACGAGTGTCGGACTCGGCCTGAGTTTGGGTCCGGCGATCGGCGGCGGTCTGTACGGCGTGGGCGGGTATGGCCTGCCGTTCTACACGCTCGGAGCCCTTATGTTGCTTAATATACCAATTTGTTGGGTAATAATTAAGCCTTTCAAATGTAAATATTAACAGTTAGTCACGCACTCATTAATAGAGCCAAACCTTATTTAACCACTTATTCGTAGCCGTAAAGCGCGTGAAACGACCGTCCGATTCGTATCTGAAACTGGTGTCCATTCCTCAGGTGTTGGTCGTGGGCGTAGTGGTGGTGATCACGTCGCAGACCATCAGCTTCTTGGACCCGACGGTTGAGCCGCACTTTCGCGACCTCAACATCGGTCCCGAGTATGTGAGTATTGTGTTTCTGCTGCTGTCGTTCACGTACACCATATCGTCGCCGATCGTCGGCTGGCTTTCGGGCCTCATTCACAACCGCTTTCCGGTTATGGCGTTCGGACTGTTTTTGAGTTTTGTGGCGCTCCTTCTGTTGGGGCCGTCGATTCTGGTGCCGCTGCAGTCGTCGCTGTGGACGAGTGTGGGCGCGATGGCGCTCATCGGCATCGCGTACGCCATCGCCTTCATTCCCACTTTCGAGACCATTCTCGACCTCGCCATGTAATGCACGCCTCAATTCTGCCTATCGTTTCATTAACTAATATTTTTTATTTATATTTTAATACTTATAGCGATAAAGGGTTTTCCGATGACATTTCCACTTATAGTCTCGTGTCTGGACTTTGGAGCGCAATGTATTCATTGGGGTAATTGTGGTATTTTGTTATCGTTTATAAACTAGACATTAAAAGCATAGAAATAGTATGAATGATTCAGGAAATTGCTCAAACAATTTTTATAAATTATTTTTATTTAGAATTGAACAGTTTTAAGTAAAAATGCTTAACGAATGTCGAGTTGTGTTACTTCATAGTTATCTCGTTATTTTATTTCTTATTTTAAATTTCTTTTGCTTTTTTTTTCTTTAAATATTTAATATATTTATTGTAATTTCAATTACTGCTAATCTGTATAGCAATTATTTTGTGAGCAATAGAACTTTTTTTGTGAGACAGAAATTATAATTGCAAATTTGCAAATTAAAATAGAAGTAAACTTAAGCATAAACATGTATATATAAAAACTTTTGTTGAATTTGTCCTATAGTTAAAAAATTTTTGTTGAGAATTTTCAATTATATAAATTAAAATATAAGAGCAAACAAAGTATTAGAATTGAACATTAATAAAAATAATTGCAATCAAGACATTGAGTTCGCAATGAGTCTGAATATAATAACAATTTTTTTACATAAAAGAAAGTTTTGCATTAACTAAATTTATGAAAGCAATAAAAGAAATGGCACTCGTTTTTCAGATTACAAATGTGTGAACGTATTTCATATTTAATATTTTATAACATAATTTATTTTGTATATAAATTTATAACTACTACATTGTATAACTTTTATAAGTTAACTTTGTATAAGTTAAATATTTCTTCTCTTAAACCTGCAAATATATACTTAGGTATATGTAATTATATCTTAACTTATATTTTGTTTTATAATTGAATTTGATTCCTTATTTTCTTGTGATTTAGGAATTGGAAATTTTTTTAAAGATTTGATTTTTGTTTTTTTTACACCACCTGTACGTTAAATTATGAAACTTTTTAAAACTATTTTCTTCGATTAATTAATTATTTATTATTTTGAAATTATTATTGCCTATGTTTTCCCACATTTAATGCATTTTATAGCCTTCAGAATTAATGTTAAAATGTTGAGACAATTTGCACTTTGACTTAATATAGACTTAAGCTTACGATATTTGCGCCTTTTGTTATCTATAACTACATTATTAGAGATATATTAAAATTCTGGAAATTTTTGGTTATTTCTTAATATTTAAATAAAATGCTACAGTTTTTCCATATCATTTTAAAATTTTTAAAATTCTTGTGAACACTTTATTAGATGAATAGTTATTAATATTACACTAATTTTCCATAGATAATCCGCGGCTTATCTGAACAAAAAATTGCTGGCGTTTAATCCAACATTAATCATTTAAAGTGATTCAAAAAAAATTAGTCAAAAAATTAATATTTTTATCTTTATTTTTAAATCAGAGAGAAAATTCTCCATAAAAATATTTGTTGCATCTTTTTATGTAATTTAAATTAATAAAATTTAAAAATATATTTAAATAGAGAAGTCACTGGTCCATCACTCGGCGGTTGGCTCTCAGAAAATTTTGACTTTTCGATTGCGAGCACTATTATGGCATCGTTTTCATTGATTGCGGTAATAATTTGTGAGATTATTAATTGATTAACAGCAGTTGATTTGATTGCAGGCAGTGATAGCTGGTGTCACTTGTTTGAGCGTAAGCGCCGACGAGTCCGAGTCCTCGTCGCAGAGCGAAACCGAATGCGACAATTCGTCCACTTATAAGAGTGTGCACACATCGCAATATGGCTCGCAATCGGATTTGGATTCAGAATCCAAACCATTATTAGACAACTCGATATCAAATAATAAATCCAACAGTTATGTAATTGATTTTAAAGACAAAGAGGCGCTATTCAGCGCCACTACTATTTAAAAATAATTTCGTTTATAACTTATTAGATTATAGTTTAGTGAAAACTTTTCATCTCTTCTCATCGCAAAACTAATAATTCTATCATTACTAATCATAATAATTTATTCAATTAGTATTTTATTTAATATGATAAGCATTAGCAACAAATAAAATGATAACCATTTTAAACAGTATTACATTTTTACAATTGTGAATAGTATTTTGAGTAATAAAATTTTATTATTATTAATATTTTATTTTTCTCATTTTTATACAGTGTTCAGTCATAAAAACAACCTTGAAATGATTAAAATGCAAATTTTGTTTTACTAAATTTGAAATGATCGCCAAAATATATTGCAATTTGGGAAATGCTTAGTATTCGAAAAAATATTAGTTTCAAAAATACCTTCATTTTATAAAAGGTCTGTACAGTTCTGTAATTTTTAAAGCTATTATTTTATGAAAAGTTTAGTGAAATTTATTTTCCAAATTTATTCAAAGAATATTGTTTTGAGTTATTCGAGTCTGAATTAATTTGTGACGAACTTGTGTGATATTATAATTGTTATTCTGTAGTTATAATTGCGATTCAGTACAGTCAGTCATAATTATTTTATTTGATCGAAAAGTATACCCCAATTATCAATCATTTAAGTATACAGAAACTACTGTACTTGAAATTATAAAAATTAGGTAAATATGGTGGAAGTATTCAAAAACTACAAAAATAATTGTTGTGTGGTATAAATTAAATTTACTTATATTATACTTTATATCGAGTTTTTAAAATCTATCAGATTTTAAAATATGTTTTAACACGTGTAAAAATTAAAAGTAAAACAGTTTACATAAAATAACTTTATTAAAATTAAGTAATATATTTTTTGTTTATTTAAGTTTTTTGTGTTTTATAAATTAGTGTAAAAATTAAAATAAATTAAGTATTTTAATGAAACAAATTTATATTAAATTTTGTTTATAATAGATAGATTATTTTGCGTTTCGATTCGAGTATTATTGGGTATCTTTGAGGTTCAAAATATTTCTAAAACATTTTTTTGAGTGCAGTTTATTTCGAAAATTGAACGGCAAGAGAACCACTCGTTTATTTGATTGAATAAGTAAGTAATGTATAAATAAATTAAAGGGAAAAAATGATTTTAATATATTAACATTAATTTAGTTAATGTGTTTCGAGGCGAATGTCTTCAGTATTGTTGGTCAGAATAGTCGAGAATGTACTCCAGAATGTGCTCACAAATCAAGTCTATTTTTAAAGAAGCGCTACATTTCTGTCATTCATCGCAACAAAAAAATTCTAAACGATAAGTAACAACAAAAAACAATTTGCATTTCATTTAAATCATAGATAATGTAAATTTTCATTTCACAAAAAGCCAGCGCAACAAAAGATAACATTAAGTTAACAATAAAAGCAAACTTTATTTCTCGAGAAATCTAAGTTAACCATAAAGAAGCGCTTAAATCAATTTGTATGAAAAGAAGTAAATTTAAACTCGTACTACCATTCGTAAGAAGTAGTGCCAACTTTTATTTTAACTAAAACAGACTCGCAATACGCGAGGATTTGTATTCAGTTCGTCGCATAACTGCGACTCGAATTTTGTTGTATATAAATAAGTTATTGCATAAAGAAGTTAATATATAAAAGAAGTTTATTTATTTACATAAATTTTAATAATGCCTTCTTTGAAATCCAGCAAAAAAGTTTAACCAACAAATTATGAAAAAAAAATTATGCAGAACTTAATCTGATCGAGAAATGCATCGCTTAATGTATAGGCAATCAGGCAAAAAAGTTTTTAATTGTGTTATTACTTAAAATTTTAAAAATAATTAATTGATTAGAGTGAGAGAGATGTTACTAAGTTTATCTATCATTTTAAAGCAATTGCTTCCTTATGCCCAATTAATTAACTCTACTTTTTATGGCGCCGTAAACACTGAATTTATTTGAGTTTAAACAGAAGTTTTACATCATTAAACTTTCAAATATCGCACACATAACGCTTCCGAAATCACTTTTGAAAAGTTTGTTTTATTTATTCCGAAAAAAATAAAAGGCAAACCTTTGAAAGAAAAAGTTTACAAAAAAGCAATAAAGAATGAATTTAAATGTTTGTTAAGTAGGAAATAACTATATATTTAAAACATTTTACGAGATAGAGTTTTACTGTTGCGATACGTGATTGAATTGCTGATGCGCTGCCTCTACGGCTTGAAGACAATGCCTTTTATGCCTAATATAGTGTCTCCACATATTCTTAATTAAATTTATTGCGGAATACGTTATGTATTATTTTATGTACTTTTCAAGAATAATATATAGCGCTGTTTAATTTTAAAATTAAAAGATGCGATGCCGACCAAATTAAACTGACTTAATATTAGGCTTCAGTTGAACTTCGACTGACACTATCTTTACTTATTTTTGAGATTAACTGATTTGATATCAATTCTTTAAAATAAATGTCAAAACTAGTGCCAAACTTAAATAATATTTATTTGTAATATATGTATGCGTTATTTAATAATAGATCATTATTTATTTTTTCTGATGCAAAGGTTTACTTCGCTTAAATTTTACTAATATTTACAAATTAGAATTTGTTAACATTTGAGCGTAAAAACTAAGCGATTCTTTCTATACGGTTTTATTATACTTTAAAATAAAATTTTACTAAAATAATTGTATATATAAATTTAAATTTAAATGTTTTAATGCTTTAATTAATTTTACAGACCATTCAAATAATCATATTCTGTTTGTTATATCTTGAATGATGATTCGATTCATATATAAATGACGGTAATATTTATTTCTTATTTATAAAAACATTTTATTTTATAAAATTTTTAAAAATCGTTACAACTTTCATAAAAATTTGATTCTATTTACATTTCAATGTTTGTACAATTGAAAACTCGCTCATAAAAAGCTTTCAACATTTTATTATTCAATTTTTTGGCCTAAATTGCAAAAAAATATAAACACACTTGAAATCACATTTAATTTATATATACATAAGAATTACAATAACAATTCTTACTTTTTTTCTCAGAAAATATTCGCGAAATAAATTAAGAAAAGGAAAGATTTTCATCTGCAATGAGACATCGAAATGCGGTTCTCACTGAGAGGGCACTGTTGCTGCAACTCGTCCAGCAATTTCTCCTCGAGATCGCGATCGTCCACAGTAACGATAAGCGTTGCCGTTTGGGGTATCGAACCGGAAGTGTTGGCACTGTTCGAGTTGGACTGCATTTCGGAGAGCGGCGCCTGAATCGGGTACGAGTAGATGTGGGCCTCGGATCGCGGCGCCCGAGGAGTGCGCTTGACTGTGGCGTAGAGCGGCTCGCCGTCCAGCAGCCGATTGGCGAAGTCTCCGTTCACTTTTGGCGTGGTTTCGGTGCTGTTGTTGCACGTGTGCGGAGTATTGTAAGGCGAGGCGGAATACGAGCGGCCAGATTTGCACGAATTGAGATGAGACATCTGCAGAGTGTCCTGCTTTCGGCTGTAAATCGAGCCGTTGGACGAGCTCTTTCGCAGCACTAACGCCACGATGACTAGCAGTATGACTATGACTAGAAATGTTATGGCGACCGGTATGACTACTGAGTATTCGTTTATAGTGGCCGATGAGTTGCGATGGACGCCGCGCACTGACTGACCGGTGGCCGACCTGGCGCTCAACTCGTCCAAGTAATTCGCTAGCGTGGAGAACACGTACTCGGCTTCTGTCAACATAATAAACGATAAGTAGTTGACTCACTAAATTGAGTTTTCTTGTTTCTCTTATGCGTGTCATTAAATTTGAAATTAATTCGTAAAGCTATTCTACTTGAACTCAAATAATGCCATTATCTATGGCTTAATCAATATAAATGGAAAGTTTGCAATAATAACGTTTGCCATTAAAATCATAACTACCTGTAAATCCAACGTCATTATAGGAAGTGATCTGAAGCTGATATTTGGTCGATGGCAAGAGATTATTGAGCTCTATTTGGCGTTCATTATTGCTGTTATGGATTTCAATCCAATCAGCGTTTGTGCTCATTAGACGGTAGCGAAGCTTAAACTTATTGATAGGACATCCTCCGTGATGCCAAGAGTCCAAATGTATCACAGCTGAAGATGCGTTCACAGTCACTACTGAGGCCTTGTCTGGCGCTACTGGAACTGACCTATCGATTGAGAGCAACTCGTTTACGGTCTCATTCAGATTAATGAATGCCATACCCATCAGTTTTAACGGTGACTATATCAGAGCCCTCTCCGCGACCGATTTTATTATAGGCAACTAAATAAAATTGATAACGAGTTCCGCATTTTAAATCGAGAGCCGTATAATAGGATTGAGGCGACGGAATGCGAGCCTCTTTCCATTCGGTGGACGAATCCTGACGTTGAAATAAATAATAGCCATCAATGGGATTGTCGTCGTCCGCCACTCGATTCCACGCCAAATGAATCGATGAATGAGTGCTACTCGTTATTTGGATTTGCGGCGACACCGGAGCGTCCATTTCTGCCATTTGAGTATTTGATATTTTACTTAAACTTATTTAAATAAACCAAAGTTTATTGATTTACCTAATGTTTGCACCTTAATCTCCTCGGAAGACGGACCTATTATTTTGTTAGGAATGGTGTCATTTTAAGTGATGTGAGAGAATGGCAAAAAATATTGAATTTATTAAAAACCTGCGCCCTTCTTGTTGAACGCTTGAACAATGATCTGGTAATGCGTGAACTGCTTGAGACCCGTTAGTATGACCTCTTCTCTCGTTCCCTCTCTAAGGTCGAGAGTCTTGTACACGAACTGTCCGACAGCGCCGGCAATTTTATAGCCGATATAATATCCGCGTATAATTCCGTGCAGTTGTTCCACATTCGGCGCATCCCATGTCACTGAAATGGATCGCGACGAGAGAGCCCTTACTTTGACATTATTTGGCGGACCGCCAGGAGATTCCTCGTCGGTCATTGTTTCGATCGTTCTATAAATACATCCAACAAAAAAAGATATCAAAATAAAAACATTGCATCACATGATTACCTGCTCGGTTCGCTTCTTCCAATATGATTCTCAGCGATAACTCTAAAATAGTAGAGAACGGCTGGCCTTAAGCCGACAATTTGGCCAACAATTTCGCCGCTAGGAATGGACACGTTGGGCGCTGTGGCCCATTTGGACACGTCAGAGCCTATATGCGCCACTCGATACTGGATGTAATAGGCGACGATCGGCGAGTTTCCGCTATACGGCGGCGACCACGAGATCTTTACCGACCGACTCGTCACGTCGGCCAGCTTTACGTCCTGCGGCGGGTCAGGAGATTCTTGCACTATTAACTGGATATTAGTGTCGTCATAACCGAATGCGTTGGACGCGAGACACGTAAATAGCAAACTGTCGCGACGATCGGCTCTCTTGATGGTAAACTGGGAGACCATACCTTTGTTGGTGACACTCTCGCTCAACTCGTAGCGACTGTCTTGAGAAATGGAGCCATACGTGCCGCCACTCGCCGACGCGTCAATCTTTTGCTTATCGCGAGTCCATGTGATGCTAATTGGTTTGTCGCCGAACGCCTCGCACTTCAGTTGAATCGTATGCCCCGAACGTACCATTTCGGCGCTGAATTTGCTTTTAAAATGAGCGGCAACTAAAGAAAGAGAGCGAAAAAGAAAAACTCAATTTATTTTTTATATTAAATTGAAATTTTATGCTGAAATTTTAGACACGAACTCGCGATGCATTGATCGCATTCATAGGTGCTTAATAATGTTCATTCACACTCAAACTCGATTCAATGGTTTGATCGAATAGATTTATAAAAAAATAATTATTATTTAAAAAATTGAACCGAAATGATGAAAAATTAAAAAAACAATGTGTACCGTGAACGCTAATTTTAATGACTTTGCTGAGTCCCTGTCCGATACCATTAGACGACTGGCAGAGATAAAAGCCGGAATCTGAGTCGCGAGCGTCTTGTATGGCTAGCGAGCCGTTTTCGTAAACTTGCAAATACGGACCGCTGACGATGGGCTTGAAATCTCGTGGCGATGTGTCTGCAAGGAGTGAAAAAGAAATATAAACATTATATTACGCGTACGCTTCGTATAAACAATACATTTAAAAAATAAACATTTCAATAGTCCTTTTAGCACATAATAAATCAAATATAATTGCCTCACTATTAATAACAATACACACGCGCGCACTCCTGATATAAATCTGCATTTAAAATACAGTAAAAAATAGGTTAATTATTATTTAGTTAGTTAGCATAAAAATACTGAACTTATAGTTAATGTAGCGAATGATTATAAAAATTGTTTGCACTTTTTTAAATCACTATTTTCAAAATAAAAAGTCGCCTTTAATGTAATTTTATGTTTAATTTAACAGCGAGTGAAAAGTCTGAAAGCCTATCATAGATATGATATTAAACGAAACGCATTTGAACGGACACGCAATAATCATAATTTAATAAAATAGTAGCCCTCCAGCCATAAACTACACCATAAATGGGCCGAAAGTGCTGATTACTGGTGGCGAGAAAATTGATTGCAAGGAAGCGTTAAATAAATTATAAATAAATAGAGAGTGCGGCACACTATAAGGTTAGATTGAGAAATGACTCACTTGATGAGGACTTTGTCCAAATGATTCGCGGGTATGGATACCCCTGAGTGGCGCAATCGATAGTCACACTTCGTCCGCGAACCACTGACGTGTCGCTCGGCTCGACAGTCCAACGCGGAGGCACTAAAGCGAACAAAAGTAATCTATAACTGGCTCTTTGCTTGGCTGCAGCACAGCTCATATCGCAAACTTGTCAGAAACTGCGAACAGTAAACAGAAAAATGAAAATATTATGGAAATAAATGCTAATCGCGAGACACAAAATTGACTGCTTATACCGAAACGCCAACTCTTAGCGCTTTCGCCGAAACAAAACTCAAACTCCACTCTTAACTTCACCGCTCGTTACTAATGGATTATGACTAATGGTTTTTGACACTTATTATCTACTTTGACATAAAAAGGTTTACCAGAGATTAAAGCCGAAAATACTGTAACATTTTTCGTATTTATGGCACACTCGTGTTACGTGATTCGCCACACGTCTCCCATTTATAGATAATGATATGATTATTTAAGTTCTAATCATTTCGCCATATTTCGCGCCACTCTTACAAACAACTATCATCTTTTTTAATGTGATTTTCTCATAATTTCGCTCCACTATGAGGGCGAGAGACAAACAGTATTGAAACGTATGTCTTCGTCTTCAAATAAAGCGATGCTCGCAAGTGTTTACTTAATTTACTTCATCAAACTTGAAGATCAACGGCACACCAGAGTTTGCAGATAACGGTTAAAATGGCTTAAAATCTTCTCTATAATGAAATTTTTAAAGTAAACATTTGCGATAAATAAATGCTAAGATATAAACTCGATGGCAGATAGAATTAAAAAACAATTTTCTTACGAGTTAATAATGCTTTTTGTTATTTTACTATTTCCATTCAAAACTCTGAATTAATTTAACTTTTAATATAGATAGACATTAAATTTACAAATATATATATTCACTCACGCATATGTGTCAGATAATAGTAAAATATCGAGGAAGAGATAGTTCAATAAAACTGCTAAATTTTATGAAATAAAACGTAATAAGAATATTAAAAATAATTTTAATTACAAACTAAATAGAATAATAACGCGCGCGCCGACAAAACTATTTAAAAATTCTCCTTCAATTCTATGTAACCCTCGGTTCATTTAATTTTTTCACAATAAGTTATATTTATTTTCTATAAAACTGCATATTTATCACTGGTAAAGAATAATTTAAATGAAAAATTGATTTTTAATGGTAAATATTTTGGCAGTTTTTGTTGCCTTTCTTTCATCTATCGGGGATTAATGGGGGAAAAAATGTGAATCTTCTATAAATATAATAATACTTTGATATGATATGATTATTATTATTGGTGGCACTTTTAAATTATCACTTAATTAAAATGCCTTTATATTATTCATATCTGGCACGAATCAAAGAAATCTTCCCCAAAAGAAATAGATTCAATTATCTTTTTTTGACATTCAACACAAAGCATTAAACGTGACACGAGCTCTATGTATGAGTAGATTAAATTGAGTCAACAACTGAAAAAAAAACAGCGCAACTCAAATAATAAATGCAAATAAGAATTAATTGAATGATGCGAGTGATGTCAAAAATTCAACATTTTTAATTTGGCGCTAAAAGCATTGGCTGTACTCGAATAAATAACAGGCTTTTGAACAATTTTGCTCCGAAAAGATTTTCTTTCGATTTTACAGTTATTGTCTACTTTTGCTTCGCTGCGTATATACCGTTAAATCCATTCAACATCGCGTAACTCACACATTAGCGAATTATAACTTTCTTATAAATATTAATAAAAATATTAATGTAATAATAAATTCTTTGAAAAACTTTTAAATAATGCAGCGCTTTATTGGCGGCGAACGCGACGCAATCAGTTTGAATTGAAGTTTGGCAAACTTTATCCTCAGATCTTAATAAGCTGTTTATTGTTTGCATTTAAGAAATCTCTTATATCTTTTGTAGCGAAAGACTGGCATACAAATGCTTTCACGCTATTTGTGTCTATTTTGATATAACATTCATTACTATTGGCACGACTTAAAGATCACTTCGGATCAAGTGAGCACACATAACAATACCTAATCCACTAATGTTCTAGTCTTTAGAGTTTGTCGACATTTGATGAGTTGTTTTTTATACTGCATAAGAAAAGTCTTGAAACGATACACTTAAAAAGAGGCTTAACTTCATTTGGCGAGCATCTCGATTCACTAAATTTGAATTACTAAATCTCTAAAAGATTAATATAAAAATAAACTATAATTAAAGACTTAAACTACAAAGTTTTCTTTTAATTAAAATATATTATTCCGCAATTTAAACAAAGGAAGTAATTTTGAATTAATACTAGTTTAGAAGTGTAACATCGAAATTATATAAAATATGCAAAATTGTAAAATAAACATAAAAGTGACTAAAAATATGTTGAGTAAGTAAACTTAAATTCATGACAAATCCTTTCGACAAGTGTTATCCATTATACTTGTTCTCGTCGAACATGATTAAGCGAGTTAAGCACTGGAAAGAGCTGGTAAAACACGGTCAGAGTATTACTAATAAATGGCACGACTGTGGGTTATGTTACTATGTCTCTGCTAATGTTGGCATTTAATTTCATTATTCTTCGCCCGGTATTCAATCTTAAATACAAGAAAACTAAATTCTACCTTACAAGCCATATTTGCTAAATCAGCGATTGTTTTTAAGCTCTTCTTTCAATTTTAAATCATTGAAGTGGCGTTAGATTTTCTCGTTATCGAAGTTATAATTATAATAGCGATGATATTAACAAAGTTGTCACAACCACTCGCGTAATATATTTTATGCTAACCATTTATTTCGACCATTAATTAAGACTTCTATGAAATTAGCGAAAGATAAATTTTTTCAAAATAATTCATCTTTTAATAAATTTGACTTAATTTATTCCGACATTTTTACAAAATTTTCGCTCAACGCGAATCATTTTATAGTAAAGCGATCATTATAAACTAAATATACTGTATGTCTAAACATTGATTAGATTTAGTTTAGGTCTTATTATGCAAATTAAGATTTTAGTTCTTTTTGAGAATTTAAGTTATTCTTTAGAATATGAATGATATTTTACGAAAGAATATGCACCTGAACTGCGTTGAGATCAACAAAAAACTTAATTACAATAATAAGAGCTCAAAAATTTACATCATTGAGAATTGTAAAATCAAAACCAAATTATAACTATAGAGCGGAACTTAAAATATTTTTGCGCTGAAAAATAGAAACGAGTAATTTTATTAGCGGTCGTAAAAGGTTTATCAAAAGGAAACAACTCTTTCAGTAACTAATATACACTAACAATAACTACAAATACACATTCTAAAAATAAGTATGAGCTGATTTTAATATTATCTTAACTATTCATAAATATTATATTATAAATAATATTTCTATTAACAAAAAAATCTTATACTTTTTATATAAAACACATTTTTCAATAATTATTTTATTGAATTTGTCTGATTTATAATTTTAATTTAAACTTTAATATTTTAATCGTATATTGTTATTATAATCGTAAATAATTGTTTAACATTTATCTTACTTTAAAGTTTTCTAATCTAATTAAAGTTAGATAACTATTAAAAAAACGCATATTTTTCCGCTCTATAATTATTATAAACTAAAATTTCGAAAAATAAATTTAAATGTACACAACATTTAAATTGCCAAAAAGATGACACTCTAGAAAGCCATTCATAGGCAAACCCATAATTAGCTTGGAGTGCATTCGCTGCAAACGAAATGCTCGCTCGATAATTATTAATAACAAATTTGAAATCATCGCTCGCATAACAAACTAAAGCCATCGCAGAGCGCATTCATTTAATCAATATAAAAGCAGTCATAAAGCAATAAAACAATAGAATTATACGGTTATGCGGCGCAAAGTTAGTTAAGCAGTATTGATAGAGGCATTACTGGCAAAGTTAATGGCAGAGCGAATGGCCATACCGTGAATGATCATCGACGCGATGTGGCTGACAGTGCCGGCGTGGTTGCTGGCGATGCACGTGTAATTGCCCTTATGGTCGAGTGTGAGCGACTCGAACAGCAGCGTCGACGAGTAGTCGGACACTTCGTTCACTCGAACCCCCTTATGTTCACTAATTGGCACATTATCTTTGAACCAGCGGAGGGTAATTGGCATGTCTGGCCAGACAGAGGGCGAGCGAGAGAATGAGAAAGAGAATGACAGCAAAATCAATATCGAGTTAATAACAACATATTAAGTGATATCAATACACTTTTTAGGTGCGCTTGTCTTACCTCCGCTGCTAACGGTGCACAAAACCGATGCCCGCTGACCCTCACGCAGACTCTTCGGAAACGAAAACGGCTCTATAACTGGCTTAACTGCGATAAGAGAGAGATTTCGGAAGCAGTTATAGCTATTCGCGCCAATAAATCAATAGGCATATGATAGGAGAGAGAGGGGGGAAAGAAAATGTGTGCAAAGCTGTCTGCGAAATGGGGTGAATGAATGGCTTACTTGTGACTCGAATGAAGACACTACTCTGCGCGCTCTGACCCTTCTTATTCTTGGCGATGCAAGTGTAGAGGCCCTCATCGGTGGCCCTCTCGATGTGATACACTTCCAGAGTTCCATTATCGTGCACTTTCTGCCGGTGATTGTATGGCATGCGATGACCTGCTGTGTGGGTTGGCGTCAAAGAATATTCAATGCAATCAGATTTTTCGCATTTTGCTGTGGATTTTTTTTATAAAAATTTTGTTTGGTTATTGAAGTTTATTGAAATTGAAAAATAAGAGAGAAATAATCGTATAGGGATTGGCGCTTAAAAACATGATCGCGAGATAAATTCAAGTTTAATACGTTTTTGTGTTTTAAATTTATTTGATCGATAAATTTAGTACGAATTTAGTAAGCATTTTTCACTTAAACAAAGACCAGAACTGACAGCTTTAGAAGTTGAAATAAATATAGCTAACAAAAAATTTATGTGCCCTAACGTGGAGAAAACGCTTTAACAGAAATAATTTACGATTTCAATCAAAATTGAAAAACTACAGCAACTCTTCTAAATTATTGAAAAAGATATTTTTAAAAATTGTTTTTACTAGTATTTGCACGGTATTGACGGTCTCACTAATCTATTTTCTTCTTTTCTCTACCAATCAATAGCATCTAATTTGGTAATCAAAGTAGAATCAGTCAAACACTTGCGCAATACCTCTCTCCCACATAATGCTTTCGAGCGGAAAGCCGCCGACCGGACACCGAATTGTGAGCATCTCTCCCGCCACGACAGTGATGTTTCTCATGGGCCGAACGACGGGCGGTCCGAACACATTGATTCGGGCGTAATGCTCAACACTGGCCACGCCGTTGTCAGCCTTACACGAATATCCGCCGCCGTCTTCGACTCGCAATTCGGATATATTAACATAACTGACGACCAGTCCGTCCTGTGCTCAACGAGATTAGAGAGCGCTTTAGTGCTCGATCGACAATCAAACTTACTTATGGTGTTCTCAATCTTACTTTGGAGACGTAATCGCCGAAACGCACTCTGAACGTGTCGGGAATGGGCGCGTCGTCGAGCTGCCACGTGATCTGCGGCAATGGCGTGCCGCCCGCCATGCACTTCAGCGACAGCGACGGTCCGGCTTCCAGTGTTTGAGAGGCGAATATCTCGCGAAACTCTGGCGGATCGTCTAAATGACAGCGCAAATTAAATTAACAATCAAAGTTTGTTATAGTCGACGTCAATCTCTTTTGGTTTGTTGTCGACACACGACTGGAGAACACGCCACCAAATCTATGGCTTTGTTAAGGTCTGGTATTAATAGGAAATCACTGCACGCATTACGATAGCGAGTAAGTTATAATAATAAATATTGTGCAGGAAAATCAATGCATTTGCTAAATATGTTTTAATTTCTGGTTTGCTATTTATATAAAGTTCCTTAATATATATATTTCGTATTTAATTTGGAATCTATAAAGTAATAATTATTATTTCATAAATGAATATTAAATAATATAGGCATCAAGTTTTGATGTCATAATTTAAGGATAGTTTGAAAAAATAATAAGCATAACTTATGATAACATTTATGTTATTCACATCAATGAAACTTAATTTTTTGAAAAGTTAAAATTTCCCGACATATTTCGTTGTTGCCTATTATCTGGTGTACAATTAATTTGGGCAAATCTTTTGAATTATTAATTACTGTTATGGGGTATTAAACAAAAAAAAATATGTCATAACAAAAAAAACATTAAAGATTCTAATGTGGCGATCAAAACATTCACGCATTAATATTGGATATTATTTAAATACAATTTCAACACAATTGCATTGTAGTTACTATAACGACAAAAATAAAAAGTTAATCAAATGTTCAATAATGTAACTTCTCGTATAAATGTTTTACTTCATGTTTATTGCAAATAATTTTTTGCTTATGTCGGCAATATTTAAATGTCTCGCGAAACAGAAATGAAATTCAGTAAAAAAAAAATTGATTAAATACAATGTTACGGACTAAATATGGAGTAAAAAAATGTTTGCCCCCTTAAAAAATGTATTCAATTTTGAAAAATATGGAAAGACATGAGTGAATTTAATTTGCTTCGATAAAACAGTTAAGTCTCGAAATAAATGCTGAATGACTTATCAATTTTACTGAATTTTTTACATTCATCTAAGAGGATAGAAAACATAATAATCCTATAAAATAGACTCGAGTAATATATACGTGAAAACGAAATGAAAGTTTTCGTCTGAATTGATTTTATTTGACTTAAATAAGGATTAGGCGTAAATTCTTCATAAATATGTCGCTCGCGATATCGTCTCTCGCGATACGGTCGAGATAAATATTGCGATCAATGTTTTATCGCTGCGGACGAAGGAAACACTGGTTTCAATCGTGATTCTCGATCGCTACAAATTTGTTAATCAATTTCATGAATTTCATTTCGCATAAATGAAATTCTTATAAAAATGATTGTGCGAATAATTTCAATATAACTATATTTATAATTTCTTTAATATTAGGGGTGCGTTATTATTCATATTTTTAAATAGATAACACAAAAGTCTATAAAATTCAATCGTGTTTTATATAACATTTTTAACATTATAAATATTTAATTAGCTAAAGATAAACAATTGCGTTCGCATACTATTTCTCAAACATTATTATTTCTATTACATTTTAAATTTATTAAAAATTATTCTCTTTTCTTTATTTATTTTTTTATTTTATCGATTCGAATAAAATCAAATTTATGCAATAATTTTTCGATTATTTTTTTTTTAAAAAAGTTAAATCTTTTTAAAAAATGAAAAATTTATTCAAAAATAGTAGAAATATATATATATTTTCTATTAACCTTTCAAAATAAGCAGTTTTAAAGTTTAAATCGTATACATTTCTTTTCAAATTGAAACAAGTAGTGAATCTATCATTAGTGCGTCCTTAATGCTAGTGAGACACCAGAAATAGCATCTCATTATTTCGTATTAACATAAATGTTAAACACAAATATTGAAATAAAAGAGTCGAAATAGAAACAGCACATTAGCGTAAGAAGTTTCGGGTACAAAATGAAATTCGGTTTGTTTTTCAACCAACAAAAATGCCATCAAATGTGACTTAAATTGTTTTGCGCGAGTGTGTGCCCACAAACATACCTCTCAGCTCGAGCTCCGCGACCGCTTGCGCTAATTCGAAGTCATTTGAGACGAAACACTATTAAAATAAATAATGCGCATATAAATATAAGAAAGCAAAACGAAGCAAAACGATGCTATCATTTATTATTCGACGATAACGAAAACGAGGTTAATAGCGATGAGAGAGAGAGAGAGAGAAAGGTTTTGTTTTAAATCATCGCTCGAAAAATGCGACATTAGATTGATTTCTTTGTTTTCTGTTTGGTGTGTGGCATACCTGATAAACGCCGCGATGCTCTTTCTTGACGGAGTCGATGTGTAGCAGGTCTTTGCCGATGAATCTGATATCCGGATCGAAGCCGGGCTCGAGTCGCTTGTGATTGTGTTTCCACGTAATTGTGGTAATTGGATGTCCGGTAACGCTGCAGTTGAATAGAGCCGACTTTCCCACCTCTACTGATTGTCGATTTGGCAGAAGGCGTACTGAGAGCGGGGCTGTAATTAATGAAATTAGAGACTAAGAAGGGATAATTGCGTTCATTGTGTTTCTATGATTATGGTCTAGATTTACAGCCAAAATAGTGGATTAAAAAGCGATGACAATATCAAATTTTGCGCAAATATATACTAATGTTTTGTATATCCGATCATAGAGTAAGCAAACATTTTTTTGCGTTTTATTTGAAAATTTTGTTGCGTATCATTGGTGTGTGTGTTTTGCTAGTATTAAATTCGTTCGACAGCATCCAAAGCAAACTTTAGCCTATTTTGCGTTAAACGCGAATAAAGATGAAAAATCTTATATAGAATTACAGAGCATTGTAAACGAGTATTCTTTGGAGAGAGAAAGAGAGAGAGACAGAGAGAGAGAGAGAGAGAGAGAGAGGAAAAAATTGAACCACACATGCAAACAAGAAAACACGAATAAAGACTAGTGGCTGTGAAAATGTTGAAATGCAATGTTTGCTTTGAGGGGTTTTCAACTTAAAAAAGAAGTTGCAAACATCAGCGCTGCTTAAGTGCTTCATTGAAAGGCAATGAGAGGACGAGATGTGTGCAAAATCTATAGTAGAGTTTCATTCATTTCTCTACTCTAGAAAGTTGTATGAATGTATGGCCAGAAAAGAAGCAAAAGCTTTGAGTTTTGTATCGATATGTTAGAAATGGAAAAACTGTTTTCTTAAAAGCATAAGTGATGACGAATGACTAATTTACTTGATTTAGTTGTGAACATCAATTATAGATAGAGACGAATTTTCCATATTTTAAATCTGAATTAATATCAAATATAATTTATTTTATTTTATATTCAGTTATATTCATCTAATATTTACTTTACTTAATATTTAGTTACCGTAATTGACTGTTTAATTTCATCTGACATTTACAATCACAAAAGCCAATACAAAAAAAGATATCTAAGCTTTTATGTTAAAATTCAAAAGCATATATTGAAAATTTTAGATCAAATAACATTAAATGATAGTAAGAGAGGTCATCGTGTGCTAGTATTGGTTACGGCTGTCAACTGTGATCTATTTGCGATGACAGCCATCGATTTGAGTTCAACATTAAATTTAAGTCATCCTCGAAACGAGTACTGTATCGGTGCCATAGAATGTCATGTTTTGGATAAAAATTTGCAAATTATTGTTAGAATAGAATAATTTTAAAATATTTTATTTCTAATAATTTAACAATTAAAAAGTATAACCTAATCTAACATTTGACAAATAATTGCAGGCATTATTTATTTGTTTCTCATCTCTCATATGTTTGTCCAACAAACATATGAAACAATAAAAAGCGGACCATTTTCTATTGCACTCGAGTCTCTAATTATATATAATTATCTCAATAATTTTCATCATCATCTTAAATAAATATCACTGTCCATAATTTGTTAAAATTTATTTTCAAAGTTTCGCTGGTATGACATGACAGATCTCAAAGTGTTCAGCGAGTTCTCTCAGACCTTATCATTCCTCTCAACGGCGCAAAACTTTGTAAAACAATGTTTATTTTACTACATGCCCAACACTAACAAAAGTGCTGAAAAGCATAACAGCGTATTACGTAATTTTTTTTACCATAACTGGAGTTGAAAATTTTATTTAGAAAATTTTAACGCTTATTCAAAACAATATAAGCATATTTTTCAATAAAACTATAGCCGATAACTTATTATTTAGGATTTATACCAAAAATTTTGTCAGTATATTAATTAAGAAAAATATGGAATTTTTCAAAATACAGATTCGTAATAAATTATCACTTATATCTTATAGTTTACAACAATAGAGATGTTTATAAAATTTAAACATTCAAATTAATAACTTGCGATACAGAACAGACAGAAAATCTGAATCATTAGAATACCATACCCTGTTTAATATATTCGTTTATGACTGCTCTCTTAACTTAACATACAGTATTTTTACACAACTTATTTAAGATATCGATATTTAAAATATTTTCGAGAACACCTCTCTTGATGTTTAATTATTATCATTATTTATTATTCTTATTTATAATCAAATTATTATTAAATATAAACTCAAATTAAGGATTGTAGTCATTAAAATCATTCAAATTAGCTAATAATCTATTTTTACACTAGATATTGAATTTTAATTAACAGAATTTTGTTATATTCTATATAAAATGTTATTTAGTTTTTAAAAAAATTATTTATAATGTTACGCACACTTTTTCCAATAAATTTCTTTACCAATTAATCATGTTTTGTCAAAATGTTCTCTTTACTAAAAGTCATCCAAAGGGCTGTATCATCACATTTAAAACTAATTTATAACATCACTTTCAAGACTTTGAATAAAGAGGTGATTCAGTTTAATAGCCTTAAGGTGTAATTGCAAATCATTTTGAGGACTGTTTCTTACAAATGTTTATGTTATTATAAATACATAACACTACTACACAGTGTTTCGCTTCGAGTCAAATACGGATATGCGATACAATATAACCAAATTTACAGAAAACATTAATAAAAACTTTACTCGTGAAAAAATCTTTTGAAAAATCACTTTTATATCTTTACCAAACAAATATTATATTAACAATAATATATACCATATGAAATGCTAACAAGAAAGAAGAAATAAACACAATATTTTTAATATAAATAAAAATAACTTTCCATTAGTCAGTGATTTACATATGAATAGAATGTAAATTCAATTATAGGCGAGTGTTAGGCTCGCAAACGGACATCGATTTCCGCTGACGGACTGACGGACTGACGGACTCATCGATTTTGGCTCTTAATTTAACACAGTTATTGTCCAAAGAAGTTCATCGATTATAT
>JAQIYA010000152.1:0-27583 GCA_034699355.1 Microtritia minima | reverse complement strand
ATGTGTAAACTTATGAAATTAATATTAATATCAGTTCGTGTGTGTACTCATTCTTGTTTTATATAACGTCATTTCATTAAAGTTAAGTCAAAATTTTTAATTGTAATTAAAATTAATAGCGCTTAAATAAATTTAATAATTTCAATAATTTAAAAGTTTAATAAATTACGAATTTTATTAAAATTATTATATTTTTCATTTAAAACTTAACATTTAAAGTTTTGCTTATAGTTATTGATAAAATAATTTTTTTTTAAATATCACAAATGTTTTGAAATTTCAAATACGTTTGTAATATTAATATGTTCAAAATCTTATCAAATCGAGACATTTACAAAATCATGGTCAAGGCTAACACACATAGACATGTAATTGTCATTTAATAGGAGATCAGGAATTGTCAAATGATTGGCTCATTAAACATTCATATCATAACTTCAATTATAAAACGCAAAATATTACGTTTCTGGCAATGATAGAAAAATAGAAAAATAATTTTATTCGGTAATAAATTTTTTAAAATTTACAATTATAGATAAATTTTTAAAATTATTGCATTTACAAAAAAAATATATTTAAATAATAACAATAATGAATATTATTGACTACATAAGTATTACTAGACTTAGTAATATTAAGTACTACTAAATAGGTATGCATTGTTTATAATTAAAAAATATTATATAATTTTATAAAATTTAATTGTTTAATTTAGTTTGATAAATATGGTTAAACTTTTTCTTGTATATTGATAATAGTTATGCTATATTGGCTAAGATATGCAACACAGCCTGCAAATAGCATTGCATAATGCAATACATTCTATTATAATAATGCAAATTATATTTATAAATAAATAAATCGAGTGAGCGATTGAGAAAGAGAGAGAGGGAGAGAGAGAGAGAGAGAGAGAGACTTTTTAAAAATTAAATTTTAGTAGCGAAGCCATGAGAAAAATGAATAGTTATGCATAATTAAAAACTAATGTTTATTTCTCACTTGTTTCATGTGCTTTTTAGTTGTAGGACAACAAAACAGATATTCAGATATTCTAGAATATCTGTAGATAAAGTATGACCAAAGTGTGACCAACATTTCTAATCCGCACTTTTTTCGAAATAAGTGAGTTTTTCCGGGACATAACGAGACAAAATATTTTTTAAAAAGGACAAACGGGATGCTATTATTTGACAAAAAATGTGTATGAAAAATACAAAATGCATTGATTTACAGTAGGCGTTATTAATTTTAAGTTTTATAAATAGGTAAAACTAAGTATACTTTTTACTGCTTTTTAAAATCTGTGTATCCTTAATAGTTTGTTTAGTAAAGCATAAACTTAATCGTTGACTGTATAATAGTTTAATAGCTCAATCACTTTCTCTCGCTCTAGTATTAGCTATCTTTTTCTTACTTAACACTCTCTCCTATTAAAGATATAGTTGAAAGAGTTTGTCAAACCAAAAGTATTCCTCAATAAAAAGAAAAGGTCATTGTTTTCATCGAAAGCCATCGAAAGCCACTAATTTATGCCATTTATGCCACTCAAAAATCCGATCAATTGCCAGCAGGAGTTTTTTGGCAGCGAAAATATATTTTTTCGTTGTCTTAAAGTTTCTTTACTTAAATATACTTGAAATTTATGTATATTACAGTATAAGTAGGGAAGGAAACAAAACAAATCAAAGCGCTAAAAATTTTTAGGCTCAAATTTTCATAAAGACTAGAGCCTCATAGAGCCTCAGCTCAATTCTTATGGTAATTTGTTGGGTTCCTACTATTCTTATCGTGAAAGCCTCGAGCGATAATACTCGGCCGATGCTGATCATGACTGTTGTTTATCTCTCTCGCTAAATGTTGAGTCAATCCATTAAGAATATGCATAAACTTCAGCACATAGTTCTTATCGAAATATTCACTATATTTATTATGGGTTGCACTTCTGTTTCATCATTATTATAGTTGTTTATTGTTTAAACCAACATAGACTGACATAATTAGTTTCTTTTGATTTAGACTATATAGAGATTAGTTCAGCTTATTTGAAATTTTTAAATTTATGCTGTGTTTAACCTTTTGTTTTGGCAAAACAAAAGATAATGATATTTTGAAAGAAAAGATTTTACCATTAAAATTAAGAATATGTTTCTTTGTTTAATCATTTTAAACTAATATTGTAACGAATTTTCGCGCAATATTTGCACAAAGAAATCAAATTGAGTTGCAAACTAAAATTTTGATAAGTAAAATTTTAAATAAATAATTGCAAAAGAATAAGAATTGGCAACAAAATTATTGTTCTCGCGTTGTAATAATGACAGAGTTATCTTTTTAAATACTGTCTTTTTGTATGCATTGTTGGGTGAAAAGCGCCCGAAGGTGTGAGCACTGCTTGGATACAGTGATGTAGTAATTTGTCCATTAGGCAAATCGCATCCATTATTATCATTATTAATATTAGTAGGCATTGCTCACACATTTTTCGCGCTCATATCTCTCTCTCCCCTCCTCTGGTCTTATTAAATATTCCTGTTCTCTCTTATTCTTTTGTTCCTCTGATACTCTTTTATAAATTTTTACAGTAATTGTTTGCACCGTTGCTAAGGCTAAGGCTATTATTATTGCACATAAAAAGAAAACCTTTAATGTATTTTTAAGGTTAGTCTTCTTATGCTTAGCTATTTAATTATTCTCGCCTTAAGTGAAATTCTTTTTATCTCATTTCTATCATATATTATCAATATATATATATATAAGCTTATAAAAAGTAGAAAATACTTTATCTATTGTCTTGAATATATGTGACATTGAAAAACACGATTTCTTCAGAGTCACTCTTTTTGCTTATCTCAATCACTGGGACATGGTTTGTATAAGTAATTGAATACGTATTGTGTATTTATAGCTAAATATTTATGCCTCGGCATAACAATGAGCTAATATAAAATACTTTTTTTTTGTTAAATCATTGAAAATTCTTAAATTTTAATTTTATATCTAATATGACATTCAAACTCCTTTTCAATGACTATCCATGTCTGAAATTAATGCCAATTTAAACAAAACAAGTTTAACCTAACAATTTATGTATCATTTTGTATCATTGGTTTGTTTAAATCGAAACATTTCAATTGAAACAAACCAAATGTAGTAATAGTTCCAGTTTTGATATTTTCGATCAAAATTGAAAGAAATAAAATATTAATTATTATATAAAATATTTTTGTAAAAATATTAGTGGAATATTTGATAAAAAATTTTAGGATAATTAAATAAAGTGTGATGTGTTATGTTTATTGTAGATGTTTACAAAAAGAAATTCCTTATTCAAGGTTTTATAATTATATTAATAGTTATTATTCTAATTTATTGCATATAAAATTGTTATAAAATTAAACCTTATTGGTTATATTACAATGTCAAACAATTTAATTAAAATATCATAACTTAAGCAATAATAAATTTTAAAGTTATATTTATTTTTCTGAAATAGAATAAAAGTTTTATTTAAAGAATTTCTGTATGTTTTGCATTTAATATTTATTGATAAACACCAACTTTGTATGAGTCATGTTTAAAATTTATGATCGCTTAATTTAATTTATCATTTTAATTATGATAAGATTTTGTATTATTTGAGCGTTATCTTAGAAATAAAAGTTTCACCTTATATGAAACAATAGTTAACTTTACTTTTTAGCCAATATTTCCATATTTTAATTTTTTTAAATTACTCTTTTATCTAGTGATGAGCATTTAACCGTTAGTTTTAAGATTATATTTCAAATGTGTCTAATATTCTAGTAGAAATTAAAATTATTTCATGAAGAATTCATAAACCATGGCCGGCAAAATATACTATATTATATAATAATGTGAAAAGTTATTCCCATGAAATTCAAAATCTAAATAATCTAAAATTTTTATATATTTATATTTGCTAATTTTATTTAATTTTTTCCACTTAAATAATTAATAAAATTTGCTAAATAAGCAATAATTTATAAAAGTAGCGATAAGAATACATCAAATATATAATAAATTAAAATTAAAATTTATTGGTTTATTAGTATAAACTTGAAACTGAGCTTTTTTAAAACTATAGTTGAATAAAATCCGCATATTATTTATAATTTTAAAATACGAAGTAATTAATCGTATGTTAAATAAATTAACTTTGCCTTAATTAGACATTAACATATTGTTTGCTTAATATTCATTTTGGTAGAATTATTTTCATGTTATGAAATAGAATTTTTGTTTAAAATATTTAAACTTTAAAACAATTAATTATTAATAAATTTAGTTTATATGTTAATAAAAATTTATTCTAAATAAAAGTAAGCCAATATATTTTTAAGAGTAATATGTTATGAATTATTTTGTATTTTTATTTACTTTTTAAATAAATTTATGCAATTAATTAAATAATATTAATTTAATTATGTTTTTTGATTTCGATAATTTTATAATTTTTAAGAAAACTTCTTTTACTGAATTCTTTATTTTTAAGCTTATAAGGATTTGAAACGCTTCATAAACTATAGAGTGTGTGTTTAGCAAATATTAGTTTCATAACAAATGTTAACACTTATTTGAGCAAAAAAATAAAAAGAAGGGGCGTGTTTGAAAAAAAAATCAAGTGCTACCATAATTTATCTCAATATTTAATCTCCGTTAAGATGTGCATTAAATGTATTTTACATTCTATATACCATATTAATTGCAAAAGAGTTTAGCAGTTTATTTAGTTTTGAAATCTGACGTGAACTGCGAACGTCGGGCGAAATGCTTGTTATCATAATATTAGCAGAAAGTTGTTTAATTGAATGAATTTGTTAGTTTTGGTGTGTAATAAAAAAATAAAGACAACCACAACATTCTCTTTTCTTTAGGGACTAATTTTGACACTTTTAAAAGCTCTTTAAATAATATTTTTGATTGACATCAGAGATGGTAAACGATAAAGTTATTGCATTTTGATGTCGAGTATTATCTCTGATGATTTCGATACATATAGGCATGGATTGGGCACACAATGAGATTTTGATTTTGACATTTTATTCTGGCTCTCAGTGTCGCTATCGTTATGTGCGAATAGAGAGCAAATCAAACAATAATGAAGAATGACGTGCCGTATGAGTGAAAAGAAATGTTATCAATATTGCATTACACGCCGTATTATACAAGTGGCGTCCAATTGAGACACATATGTGTTTTGCCATCTGATGCGGATAACCACTAACTATAATAGTTATAATAGCGACGTTTTATTTAATTAGGAATGTTAGCCTTAAAGTGATAGCAAAGGGATGATGTCTGATAATGTGTGTGTTGTGCAGCACTGGAGTGCCATTTCGTGTTTCGCACCACATTTTCCATTATCATTGTCAGAATAATTTACAAATACATTAAAGTTTAATTTTTAAATACATTCAAGTAATTATGAGTGGTTTGAAATGTCATTTACTTTTTGGTAAACTTATTGTTTGAAGTTATTTTTATCCCACACTCGCGCGCAAGTATTTCAATATATGAATGGATAATGAATTGCCTTCAAATGGTTTTTTATATTTTCGAGATGAGCTAAATTATTATTCGCGACATTAAAACTAATATGAATAAAAATTGTGTTAACAGTATAACTAATCTCATCCGGAAATTATGACAAACAGATGGCATTTTTTAGTCAAAAAATATAAGAGAAAAATGTTATTCAGAGAACATGAATAAAATAAATTGATCGCACACTCGCCTCCCATTAAGTGAAACGCATTTCTTCGCATTGCGCTAAGAAATCAAGCCACACATGTTTCGCATTTTTTCATTCACTTTTTTGCGCTGTAATTAATAAGAATAAGAATAGGCATACTATTTTGGTGTGGGTGTCACTCAATTCAATGTCTGCTGGATTTGGCTAATAATAAGAGATACGTTAGTTGTGCTCAAAATTTATACGAATAAACAAGGGATGAATGATACGCGAAATGTATAAGTTATGTAATCAGACTGTTTTAACGTGTATAATAAGCTTCATAATTGAGTTATGTATACTTCAAAAATGAATAATACGCATATAATAGTCATATCTGCAAAAATAATTTTTTATAATTTATAAATTTACAAAAGCAAACATCGCTGTCCATCATATTCGGCTTATATAACATTACTCACACTTCGTTTAAAATTGCTTACTATGTTTAATACAGTTTGGAAATTAAGCTAAAATAGGAGATTTTATATATTAAGTACTTTTTAACAAATAATTAAAAATGGTTAACCTGATCAAAGTTTTAGTAAGCTTTCAATTGAGCGGTCAATAAAAATTTAACCTTAATTCTGTGTTCATTTATAAATATTTATTTATATGATAGAAATGAATTCACGAACAGTCTGACCATTATTTGACTAAATTTTATAACTAAAAATATATAAATAATATTTAAACTGTAATCATTATTTCCTTTAAAAATGCAATAATATTTTATTTTTAAAAGGAAATGCTTAATCAAAACTTCTACATTGAAAAGGTTTGTAAAGAAATTAATTACGAATAAGGAAAGTAATTGACAATAATTGAATTATTGTAAATATTAAGATTTATTATAACATTATATAAATTTCTATCAGCAATTTCGGATAGTGACTAAATTTGATAGAAATTAACGCCCAAATGTAAAAAAAATTGATTATACAATGATAATTTTTTGAAAACCAATATTAACCAAGTTAGAGGTGAATTTAAATTGTAACAGTTATCGTTTTGCTCATCACTAGTTATGAATTATTATTCTTTATAATAAACGGAATCACTTAATATATATTTTAAAAATACTTAAAATTTTAGATAATTTTAAAGATAAAAATAAAGGATAATGAAATTTAAAACTGCGTCGATAGTGGAGTCAAAATTTTCAAATTTAATTAATTTAATTAACCCAAAGATAATTAAATTATAGTCACGGTAATAGAAATGTAATGAAATTGATAATTGTCAGAAAATATAATTAACATTTAGTTATTTTTCTTTTGTAAATATAGTCAACTTCTAGTAAATAATACTTTTTTGTTTGGATGATTAGCTTTCATTTCGATGATCAATTATTTACTTATCTGTAGCAAAATTCATTTCAAAACATGTTACTTATTGAAATAATACCCAATAAAATTTTTCCAAATTAAATCAAATTTTTAATTATACACTCTATTATTTTTCCATCAGAAGTATTTGTAATTAAAACAGCTTACAAATTAAGTTAATATATTAGAGATTAACATTAAAATAAATTGAATACCGGTAATAAGTAATAGGTTTTTAGATTTTTTTCGATCACTAAGTCTAATTTAAGACAAATTATAGATAAAAATTTATTTTATAAACGACAATCCAATTATATGAATATATTTGTAAATACTAAGTGTTTATACTCAAATTCAAATAAATTTATGTTATTTTATTTGTTTAAAAATATAATATAAGCTTAACTGAATTTAAAAATTTTCATTTTAAAGAGACATCTCTTAATAAAATGATAAACAAACTTATATATATTTTTATAAATAATAACTTATAAACTTATACATGTAGTATGTTATTCTTGAATTCGTTATACATTACGTATTTAAAATAAAATTTAATTAATCCTTTGTACAATTATAAAATCTTAATTTATCGCAAAATGTAAGCAAGGCTTTTAATTTATGCAACTAAACCAAAATTATTGCTGTTACAGAGAATTTTGGTGTAAAAGTTAAATTTAGCTGAATTATTCAATCAATAATGAGTTACGATTTATTTTGTTCGCCAGCTTTTTGGGGCCCTTATCTCTAGAAAGAGCTTCATTAAAATAGAAAATACTGTGTTTGCATCAATCGTTCTTGTTTTTCTTATTACTTCACAGTTATTTAATCACACATATTGTTGTCAGACTTCGTTTATTTTTAGTCGCGAAAAAATCAACCATTGGCGCAGTGCTTGACAATGATTGATATTAAAAATCGAGAGCAGAGTAAGAATAAAACAGCGTTTGCGTCAACAATAGAGCAGATCTACGGAATACAGAATGCACTGCACTCAACATTTAAACCTATACATCAATATCTATCTTCTCTTCGCTATAACTTTGTAAAAGTTTAAATTCCATTGTTTTTCACACAATCTTTAATCCCTTTTACCACTTTTCAACAGTTTAGTCAAATATTGATTAATTTGAATGAACAATAAAAAGGTATTTATTATATTCAACAGTATAGCAATTTCTTTACTCATAAAAAAGAAAATAAGTGCAAAACGATTGGTACACAATTTGAGTCAAATATATTTATTATTTATTGATTGACATAACAATACTTAATAAACTATTTGAATACAAAACAGTTTCGTTTAAATGATAGTTTAATAGCAAACAGGATAACTAAACGCAGTGTTAAATTATACTATGAAGTTGAGTTTGAATCTAACTCTATAATATCGAAATAGGTTTTAAGCATTTTATTTACAATGCGATGATTGATTGATTAAGTGCTTCTTTTATTATGGTATAATATATAAGAATAGGTAACGCACAGTATTAATCGAATATTATATAAGCGAAATAACTTTAGAAACAATTTGTTTGATTAAAAATTAAGCATTACTGTTATAATAGTAATGAATGAATGCGCAAAATATTAATCACACATATCGCTATATTCTATGGGACGGCATGGGATTACATCTCTTAATTTTTCAATGTCTAATAGAGATATATATATATAAATTATATAAACGTTATTAAACAAATTGTAATAAATTAAATTTTCTCTTTTGAAAAACAGAAGTTCAATTTAAAAATTCAAATTTTGTCAATTCACCGAATATTATCAATTTATTTAACCGAGACGTCCGCTGTTTAGTGTTAACTTATTATTGTTATACCTGACTAAAAACATGCCTATTAAGTGAACAGTTAAATGCAGTAAAATAGGTTAAGTAATAAATTTGAATTTGGCGTCACTTGAAAACTGAAACGTTCGAGAAGTACGAGTTACTTAAAATTCTGCGAATCGACAGATTACTCTTTTAATTAATTAATAGTTTGCGAGTTCGCTTCTTCACAAATTTTTTTTGCACAAAATTATTTGAAATGCAGCGAAAAACCTGTCAACGAAACGGTTAAAAATCTATGTATAGCTACTGTTTTGGTGGGCGGTTATGACACTCAATCTATTACAGGTACAGCATGTGAACGCATATTTAAATTCAAATGATGTCAGTATCAGGAAAATGGATTGTTTAGACGTATGCAAAGCTCGACAAAATCAAAACTAAAAAATTAAAGCAAATGCAAAGTGCTTTCAGCTCTCCATTCATAGTATGTTTCTATTGATGCATTTATCTATTGTGTTGCCATACTATTAAGATGTGGTTTTTACAGTAAAAAACCTCTCAAACGCACATTTGATCCATTGTTAGCACATTTCATTTACATCAGTCACCCCATTGTTAACTGTAATAATGAACATCAATGCATGCGAACCCGTATTACAGAGAAAATAGTGATTTCATCGGCTTTTAGCGTAATGTCAAATTAATACATTTGGCTCGTATTTGCGGAGACGTATTAGCAGTACGTGCTGGCCTTATGTCACCAGTAATGGTTGTTTTTGTCACCACTACCAAAAATTGTCTCAGCAAACACAAAGTCTATTAACCCCCTGCAGAGTTATTCTTGTACTCTCTTCTGTGCTCCAACTTTTGAGGTAAGGTTTTTCCATTTTAATTAACTTCTCTCAATCTGTATAAGAAACACAAATTTCGCATTAGACCTGATTCGCCAAATCTATTAAATTAAGTCTTCATAAATTTACATCCAATAAAAGCGTTGAATACTATGGATAAAAATACAGGCGATAATACTATTGTATAGTTTGCGTATAGTATAGTATATTTATATTTCCTATAGTTATTCGAACTAAGACTAGATTTCTTTAAATTTTTTAAAATTAAAAAAAACAAAACTTTTTATTAATTTTTAAAAATAAGAACAAAAAAAAATTCTGAAAACGAAACAAAACACACTTTATAATAAATTTTATCAATTATTTAAATTATAATTAAATTCAATATTTTTAACAACATTTTACCAATTCTTGAAAACTTTAAATTTAATTTGTATGATAAGATAAATCAATAGTAATTAAAACTTTGTTAATTATAGAAATTAGTTGCTAGTGTTGAATCATTTTCAATACATTTAAATATATTTTGCAAATTAAGTCTCTTTACAATCACAAAATACTATTCCAAATTTTTCCAAATTACATATTCTCTAAACACTAGGTTTTAATTATAATTATAATTATATTTTTGTTAGAAAATAAGTTTTTTAATTGTAAAATAATTGTCGGTCTAACAGCTCTTGAAAACATTTAGCAATTTACAATTAATTTGCTTTCATAATATAAAAGTTATATTTGGTTATTGTTTTCAAATATTTTATTTACTTTATTTTTATAATATTAATATTTAGTGTCCATCAGTGATCAAAAAATGACTACGAGGACGGTAATGGAGCTGAAAAGTTAACGAAAGTATTGACGTCAAAATTTTTTAATTTTCCCAGTTATGGAACGGTAATGGAATCATAGACACGCTATTAGAACAGTAATTGTAATAAATTTTTTAATTTTTTAGATTTAGAAATTCTTAAATGGTAATATAAAGGGGCGAATGAGCTAAAGAATAGATTAAATATTTTTCATCGCTACTGCGGAAACAACAACGTTGTTACCCAATTTTTAATAATAAATAAATTTGTAAAATTTTTTCAAGAATATTGTCTGTATTGTAAAGAATACCAGAATTTCTAAATGACTGAATTTGACCATCGATTTTATTTTTTCCAGCTGATGGTAAACGTTGAGCACTAATGATATATATATTTTGTCAAACTAACAATTAATGTAGAGGTGTGTTGAAATTATTTCAATAATAATTATTATAACTGTCATTCTTATAATCAGGTTAAAAAAAACAATACGTCTAGAATTTTCAATTTGTAAAGTTCCTGTTTTAAAAAAACTTTTAAAAACGAAGTGAAACTATTTCCATCTCTAATTCAAAATTAATATCATTTTTATTATATCTAATCTAAAGTCTCAGATTCCTTGAAGATTAGTTTAAGAAAAATGCATTCAAAAAAGGTGCGGGTTATGCAAGAGGTGTCGAAAAAGTAAACGACTTTGTCTAAAATTTTTTTCATAAAATGGGATAAATAAGTAAATATATAATTTATTGAATTAATCGCATTCATATTTTCATCAAATTCAATATCAATGCAATATTGTTTATTATACATCAATCAATAATATTTAATAATGCATAAAATACATAGTACAGTAAAAGTTCGATATAGTGAACTCTCTCGGGACCAAAAATTTCGTTCACTATACTGAAGAGCTCACTATAGCGGGGTTCACTATATCGAAGTTTTACTGTATTCACAACGTATTCAACATAAGTCGGCGATATAGATGGCTATCAATAAAGTAACATTTATCCAAAAATTCAGTTGTAAAGTATACTTAAGACTTAAATGTAATACACTTAACAATGGATTTTATGTATGGCATAAATTTTAAATATTCGTGCATAAAATCCAAATGTACATAAAACTTGTTATTTTACATTTGGTAAAATTAATGTAAGAATTTTGGTTTTTTAAATTTAGTATATAAAACCCAAATGTACACAAAGATACCCAATTCAAGTGTATATGTTATGTTGGCCAACGTATATATGGCGACTCATGTCGAGTTACCACTGTAAGTGTTGCACCAGAGAAGTGGATCGGAGTAATGCATCGAAATAGCGATGCAATCCTTGGACCGAAGTAGTCTGTAGTACTGGTCTGATGAGGTTCGAAAAGTCCGCAGTAGTGGAGTGGTGTTCGAAGGAGGAGGACGTACACAGTGGTAGATATACATAGGTATATACATAAGTATATTCATGGTGCTACCACTTGTGAGCTTCATATGGCGCTGCCATGAAAATAGCACACCACTCTTCACTTACTGTTGAATACTATGCAAAAGCAAAGGAGTAAAGAATGCTCAAAACAAAAGCGATTGTATTTAGTGAATGCTAACTCTTTAATGAATATTATAATGAATAGTTAATTACACGTGAAAATGAATTGTCATAGTTTTACATTAATAGTACAACTTATACTGTACACGCTGTACATTACGATAATTCAAGTATAGAAACAATTCATAGTTTAGTGAATGGGAGTTCGCATAAACCACAAGTAAAACCCAGCTCTGAGTGTATTTACTATAAAACTATTTATTCGATTGTATTATAAGAATATGAATGACAAACCTATCGAATGACATCAGAATTAATATGCGATTTAAGGCGTGATTTATTTAATGGGAACTTAATTATTAAGAACCTGTTATTTATTAATTAGTATATTATATAACATTTATATAAACCTAAATTTTTTTAATATTCATATATGAAACGATGTAAATGTTAATCTAATGGATGGGAAATATTTGATCATTTAATTTAAATTTATTGCAACATTCATGATATTAAATGCTTTGATTTGAACTTTATTTAAAATTTATAAATGATGTAAAAATAATTTTATTTACAAAAACTTTTGCGCAACAAATTTGCTTAACTTATGATTAAATTCTTGGCATAACATTTCCATTTAATTGATTAGAAAATGTAAATAAATAATATAATGACTTACATATTGAACGAAAGTAAAAATCGATAGCGAAGCGACTCGTAATGCGAGGTAAAAGTAATGAAACTAAAGTCGTAAGAGAACAGTCAAAACGCGCCGATATATTGATAATTTCAATGCAGAAGAAGTTTCGCATTAAACTCATTCTGACATTTAAATAAAACAAATAAAATGATCGATTCAAGTAAAACACGTACGTTAAGCTACATTTAGAAAAGATGTTTAATTTTTTAAAAAGAATATTAACAAATATCACATCACATTTAATTGTTCAGTAATAAAAATCTCGATTACTATTTTGCTTAATTTTAAGTAAAATTATAGCATTTTATATCATAAATAAAAGTAAGAAAGAGATAATTAAATTTTACCAAATCATTGAAAAAAAGATGAACAATATGTGCAAAACAAAGAAATACTATCAATACAGGAGTGCTCGCATTACAAACATATTTTCAGACATTTAAAATTGAGTGGAATTATATAACATTGTATATATTAATCATTATAAATTAATTATAATTAATATATTATGTACTGTAATAACTAGATTTTTTCTATAATTTGAATAAAACTAAGCTAAGAGAGAGAAAAGTAGTTCAATTGGTCATCTGCTGAGGCGCTAATCGTGTTATAACTGAAATGATTGACAGAACGAAATTGCGAACAAACTGCGGACACGAAGGCTTATAAATGAGATATTCGGTCGAGAGTCGCAACTCGTGGAACATGTTTCGCGTGTACGGATTGCGTCGCGACGCGTAACGCAACGCCACGAAGCGGTAGTATATGAACGGCGTTATGATAGAGCCGACGCCACCCAATATGGCGAATATGATGCACGGCATTAGCATTATCTCAGTGAGCGCTACGGTCTGAAGGATACTGCGCTGATAAGACTCCACCACAGACGACATCAGGTTTCCCACCGTTCCTGCAATACAAAACAAACTCAGTTCAGTTCAATGCAAAGCAATGGTAAGCACACCTCTTCGGCCGCATTTGTCGATGAGAGCAACGGTATAACTGCTGACGTGAAGCGCGGCGAACAGCGATATCGGCAGCAAAGCCAACGAAATCGGATAATTGTACAGAAATATAATCGAGTAAAGCAGATAATGAGCCGAGTCTTCGTGCAGAAGAAGATTCATGAACTCTCGGCTGAAGCGAAAGGGCGGCAGTCGTTGATGGAGTCGTAGCGCAGACGTGGCCGCGTTGGCCAACAGCGCCTTCTGATAGCACGACACCGCCGAGATCGATGTGAGTGGTATGAGATAGAAAAACGTGAACACCAGTGTCGCCATTCGGGTGAGCCATAGAGCGGTCTCGCTCTTGTGGGCCATCAGGTGTTGCAGCGATGCGCCCACACCTGTATTGCCGGACCGCCGACTCTCCGAGAACTGCGTGCCCGACGAGTGCGCGTCTGACGTCTCACTCATCACTTGTTCTTCGGTTCACTTAATCGAGGCGTTGATTAGCGATGCGATTGTCGAGCGTCACGATTGGCCACTAAATTGAGGCAATTATTTGATGATTACAATGAGTTGACATAATGGACGTCACAATCGCTACACTTTTTACCATTTGATTGCGCTATAAATGCTAGCTTTCTGTGACCATCAATGACGTCGTTCTCGTTTTGCTCCATAAGTGGATGTTTCGCTTCAAATACACACAAATATGCATTCATTTCCTAACATTATTAATGTAGAGCGCTATCGTTTCACGCCGTCATTCCAAGCCATTCATTGCTCATAATAGCTGTTCATAATCGCCACTCGTATCGCATACTATACGGCAATAATAAAATAACGCATGACTAACAAAATCAATTTTTGAATTCATACAATGATGCAGAATATGGGCTTTTATTGTATAATAAAACTATTATGATTAGCAATAATTGTAAATTTGACATTCGAGAGACTCTCACCTACGCGTGAACTTCGAACATAGCAGTCGAGATAAGTTAAGAATGAGATGTTTAGTTTACGATCGTTAGTCTAAGCATTCAGTTTAGTTTATATATCTTTAGCTGATTTTGACAAAAGCTAGCTATGGATTTGAGGTGTCTGTCAGGCGTCCCCTCCGATGAAGGGAAGCGACCATAAGTGGGCCAAATTAGTGTCATTTAAATAGGATTTTAACGTTCGTATCTCTTTATTAACAAAGGGAAATAATTGCAATGTGTATACATAAAGCGCGAACGTAGTGAGAGATTATGTGATCACGAATTTTACTATTTAATAAATAATAATAAATAATGTTAAATCAGCTCATTTGGATGCGAGTTATTGTTTATATTTTAGTTTTATTTTTTGCGTCTAAAAATAATGTGATTAAGTTTTATAAATATTTTTTTAGGGTAAACTTTTAATAATATTTGTTTTGAAATATTAAAATACATTATATTTAACATACAATGTAAATGATAAAATAATGCATATTAAAATAAATTATAAATGAAAAGAAAATATTTACATGAATTACTGCAGTAAATTATTGAAATTTTCATTTTCAAATTAATTTTTTGACATATTATATCTTTAAGCCATACTTTCAATTAGTAGTTTTCTATACTTATTTGTCATATATATAAATTCAAATTAGATAAGTATAAAAAATTAAATATAATTTATTTTATTTATTTTCATATTTTTAAAAATTATCAGATCAGAAATATTTGATATTTAATAATTACACGATACTCTCTATTTTGAAGATTTTATAAGTAAAGTTAAATATTTATTGAAAAATTAATTAATATTTTATACATTCTTTATTTATTAATTTGGTATAAGATTAATAAATTACGGGCATTTTAATCATTGTATTAACATTTACGTGCTTTATGGACTTACGATACTGTAATTATAACAAATAATTATTGTTTAAATTTAATTATCGAAATTTAAACAATAAATTTTAACAACAATTAAAATATATGAATCATAACATATGAATCTAACAATTATATTTAATTTAATAACATTAAATTCAAATTATTAACATTTATTTTTTAAATTATAAGTGTACATATATTGCTGAATACTTTAAATTTTATTATCAATTTTATTTAATTTTATTAATTTAGTAAATATAAATTATTTTTTATTTATTGATATTTATACCAATTATAGGCAATTATGGTAATCTTTAATCGCCAGTTGTTTTTCTTCTCTTTAAAGGAAGCAAATCTAAATAATAATTATTGCTACTTATATTATAAAATAAATTATGTAACAATTAGTAAGTTTAAATAGATTTTAAAATTGAATTTCGACAAAATTTCTTATAATAAGTTTCTGAGATATAATTTGATTTACTGAGTAAACTCCATAAAATAATCGCTGCATTGTTTTAAATACTATAAAAATGTTGTCTAAATCATATACAATTTAATAAATTAGATAAATTTAAAAATTAAAATTGTTGATTGAAACCTCATAATGTTTATAATATTAGCCTAAATAAAATTTTAAATAAAATCAAAATAGTAATTAAATGCATTAATTATTATCGATAAATTTATTGCGACCTCAATAATAATTCTAAATTGTTTAACTTAACCAAAATAACAGCAATCGCTTTATAACTGAGCAAATCATTATATTAATAAATATAATTACATAATTATTTTTATAATAATCAAAATAAGTTGATCTTAAATTTAATTCTTATACGCTTCGCTAATTATAAAATCTTTATTTGAAATTATGAACTTATATTATTGCTTTTGATGAATCAAATGATAACAAGTAGTCCATCAAAGTATAAATGATGAAATATTCTTATTTTAATTTTAATTTAAGTGTTTTTATGGCATTTTTTCTAATACAAAGTGTATTTATTCATAATAGTGCTGCCTCTGTGGCCAAGAAATTAAAGATTGGAAAATTTCTCGCAGGAGTTATGTTTGGGATATATTCAAAAAGATTACATGAAGATCACGAACCATATTAGTATATATTATTTATTTTGAAATTTAATTTAATTTAAATTAATTTGTATTCGTATTAACTTAACAGCAGAGCGCACGGCGGTTATCCAATTCTTAGTAGGAATTATTGGCTCGAAAGAATGTAAATAACGTTAATTTATAAAATAATTTTAAAAGTAATTTAGTTTTAATTTGAATATTTATTTATCGCATAAGAATTTGGTGGCTTGAAATGAGAGATGAAAGAATTCCAGGAAACGAGCACATCATCGATGAGGACGACGATCATCATCATAGCCTCTAGATATTCAGCTCAACGTTTTTAATTTAAACTTATTAATAAAAGGTTTATAATCTTAATTATTTTTTTATAATTTAAATAATATCGAAATAAAAATATATTTTATATTTTAAAATTTAATCTATTTTACTATCTTCTAAGAATATATAGAATAATCATTACGATAATAAGAAATGAATTTGGTTTATACAAAATTATTAAAGACTGCGCAAATAATCTACAATTTAATTAATTATATAACTAACTGTTTTATAAAATATCGGCTAATTATTATACGGTATTATTTGTGTGAGTTTTGGGACTGACAGTATAAAAATATAAAAACTCAATTAGTATTCAAAGTTTGTAAGCAATAGAATTTTTTTTAGTAAAAATGGTTCAATAAAAGAGCATAAAATTTTATGTACAAATTTATTGAATGCTAATTTGAATATTTATTTTTAGTGTCGTAATAACAAATTCAACACTAATTCAATAAATTATATTAAAATAATAGTTTGCCAAACATTTTATTGGTATTATTGTGACTACAATGCTCAACATTGTGCAACAATTTTGGCATCAATTGTATTTGAGATTCACACGAACCGTCTTTATTTTCTATTTTATGATTAATAAAATGTACAATTGATTAGCGAACAAATGAGAAAAAGGGTTTCCAATGTATTGAATAATAAAATAAGTTAACAGACATCAGATAGAAAGTAATTCAATAAAAAAGCAAAAAAGCAAACGAAATAGCATTCGATGTCCTTGTCTTTCTCTCACACTCAACACAACACAACACACTCAGCACTCGCGCTGACAATAGAGCCAAACATTTATAGCTTTACTACCCTATTGTTCTCCTCATTCAATTACGAAACAGAGTTTGAATGCAGTTTGCATATAGTGTGCAGTTTGCCATAGTTTGCTGTCCCAACAGCGAGTGCATCGCTGCTAACAAACGAACAAAAGAAATTCTTCACTCTTACGCTCAATTGTAAATGCATGATAATATCTATTGTGAAGCGATTGCCAAAAAATGTTATGCCCTCTCCTATTCTTTCAGGCATTGTCTCTCCTGTTTCTTCATCTTTACTTCTACCCTATTCTCCCTTATTTGCTCTCAAGTATTATTGTTATTTCAATTCAATGGCAGTGTATAACAGATGCCGTTTAACAATACAGTATATGTTTATTCTGTCGCATCGTTTTTATTGATAGCTTTTTCTTTTTTATCACTATATTTATTACTGACTTCTTATACCCTGTTATACGCACATTCGCTGACAGCATGATTTCGGATTATCTTTTTTAATATTGTTATTTATAAATCTGCAATTTTTTTCAGTTTGAACACTCGCTCGCAAATTATTCAATACTTTATTTAGTGATATTGAAGTTTAATCTTATGAATAACAGGTAAGTTTATCTTTGTTGTAATATTTATCACAATTAAAACGTATTAATTTAATCACAGTATTTTAATGTAACAAATGTTAAGGTATTAAAAAATAATCTCAACAGAATAACAATTAATTATATTTTAACTGCAGTTTAAACGGCACGGTATAAGAATAAACTTTTTTTTTTAAAAAAAGGATTTGATATTTAATGCAAAATCATGACATTCATAATTGAAAAATAATAAAGCGAGAGTTAACTTAATATGTTGAGCTAGAATTATATAGTTATCTAAAGAAGAAGTCGCTTAAGTTAATAGAATAATAACTTATATTAAACTAAATAATTCATAAAAGTTTCGATAATAATATATAGTATTTTCGATACTTAATAATTAAAGGCAATTAAGCAAAATTAGAAATATTCAAGATTCATATGAATTTTAGCGTCAAATTTTTCGAGTTTACAGAAATCACAGAAATTTACATAAAATTTAATCTAATTAAAAATTAATAAAATTCTAAGATTATGTCAATAATTTATCAAATTTATAGTTTATGGTAAAATTAATTATTGAAAGAATTGATCTTTTGTATAAGTATGAAACAGAATAAATCTTTATTTTTAATTTTCAATGTCTTACACTCATTTAAACATAACAGTATTTTCATAATGAAATAAACTATTCGTTGATAAGGAATATAAAATATATCACAATATATTGTGTGTTTAATATAATAATAATGTTTATTACAAGTAACTAATTTACATAATCTAAATTTAATTAATTAAATTAATCAAAAAAAATAATTATAAATAAAATTTGATATTTTTAATTCTTTTGTTCTCAAATATAAGATAACATTTATGTTACGTTCATATTATATAATATAATTTAATACTTACTTGTATAATACGAATAATACATTATAATTTGAAATGCTGTAAATTAATGCATTCACTTAAGTCATTATTGGTTTAACTATCAATATTCACTTAAACGTACGCTGTTGTAAATATTTAAGATTTATCTAGTATGCAGTGGTTATCTGTCAAATAAGTTAGTTATTGTGATAATGCAGTATTTTGTTGTTGGCTCATTCATCTAATACTTAGCACAATATTTGTGCTTTATATGTGTAATTATCGATATTCATTATTGTCTGAAATGAATACAAATTCATTTTCGACAATAGCTTATACGCACCTTTGTACCAATGCGTTATCTAAACTGTTTTCAACAAAATGTACCAAAAATAATAATAGAGAGTAAAGAAGAGCCGAGATAAGTGACTAAATCTGCTGATAATAATAAACAATATCTGTTGTGTCAATTATTAAGTCACATCCTATTGTTTGCGCTTTTGCCACAACTTTGCGTTATTGTCCTAAAACAAAACAATTGGATTAATTTTTGTTAAGTAAGTAATGTAATTATATGTTTTGCTAATTAGTTTATTATCTTATTTTAATTAATTTTTTTAATATTAGTATTTTTGATTTATTTAAAACTAATGCTATTATGATTTAAAAAGAGTGTTAATGTGCTTAAGCTTCGTTTAATTCATTTTAAAATATAGTTACACTTATTTATTAAATAAGTAAATCTGATAATAAAAATAAGATATTATTTATTATTTAATTAATTTAAATATGAATTATCACTATAATGTTATATAATGTAATATTACCTGTGAATGACTGTATTTATGTAAAATATAAATAATGTTTATTTATTTAAAAGCAATATTTATAGTAATATCTTTCAACATTTTAAAATCTCTATTACATATTCATTTAAATAATATGCTACAGTACTGCATGTTTGTGTTACCATATTTTATGTTTCAACTTACCATTAATTTAATTCATTTCTAATATTGAATGCTTTAAATTTTTATAATAATATTAATTTAATTATTATTATTTTATTATTTTTAATATAAATCAATTTAAATTGTTCATTGATTTGATATGTTGAAAATTAAAAAATTATTAAACCAAATTGTAAATATACAAAAATATTTATATATCAATATATAAATATAAAATATATCAATATAAAAATGTATATTAATAATTTTACCAGCAAATTTAATTATTATTTTAAAATTTTAACATACAAAATATTGTAATATTATAACCCTGAAAGTTCGAAAAAAGCCCGCGGGATATCTAAGAAAAAAGTGCATTTGTATAGCTCGTGTATAGCACTCATAAATGCTATGCATAAATGAGGGCTATACACGAGTGAGGGCTATCTTTGCACATTTTGGGTATGTATAATGTTATACATGTATAATATATGTATATCTAAAATAATAAATTTTAAGTATTAAGTAAATACCGAACAAATTGTTTTAAGCCAACTATAAGCCATTTATAAAAAAAACAAAGAATGTATGAAGAATTATACTTCTTAAAGAATACAAATTACGTTAATATTAATGACATATTAAGTTGTTTGTGGTTAATTGTATATCTGAACAATATGAATATGTTAGGTCAAAAGATACTTAACTTAACTTTTAAATTAAACTATTTTTATATGGAAGTTAATAGTAAACTATTATAAGAGAAGTGGCAAATAATGTACAAAATTTTAGTGTTAATAATCTATAATATTACTATATTTCTATGTTAATGTTATGTTAATTTTTTAAAAGTCTTTTATACAATTAATTAATGGCATGAAAAAGTCCAGATTTTACTGCATCGCGTGTTAATATTATAAAATAGTTAAATTCCATTTTACATTCAATAAATTTAGGAAAATGTCAACCAAACGGAAAAAATCCTCTCCTCATAAAATATTTCAAGATATAGACGCGGAAACTAAAAACGATATACAAAATTTGAAAACAAAATTCGAAGACAATAAGTTAAACGAAGAAACAAATAAATTTAAGAATAACAGCTTGAGTTCGGCCTCAAAAATGGAAGATTGCAGAGATAAACTTTTGCAATTGTGTACGATTACCGAAAGCTTTAGAGACATATTTTACCATAACATTCATAATATATCATACGATGCCCTCATAAGCGAAATAGTTAACTTGAAGTGCACGAGCAATTGCTTTCAAAGGTTGCATAGTTTTTTGTCTTAAATTATTATCTGAAGCATTAAATGAAATTATACCACAGTTTTGCGCAGAGAAGCCGATTCCACAAATAATTAAATAATTATAAAAACATTAATTTCACAATAAAGATCAGACCAAAGATTAGTAAATGTAAACGTAATTTTAAAATGTGCAAATTAAATCCCAAAACTAGATTTCTTATAGTTACCATATATATCATATATGTATCTGTAAAAAATTAACTAACAGAGAGTTTGGGTGATGGATATAATGAATGTTCATTAACTTGCATTAACAAGTTTATAACATTATAACAAAGATTATATTTGCAATCACATAATTACTGATAATTTAAATGATATTTTATATTAAGATTTAAATAGTCAATAGTCATGATTTATAATATAAAGAAACATATGATAATTTTTCACTAAGTTTAACTTTAAGTTTGTTAAATTTATGAATTAGTGAAGATATAGGCTTTGTATAAATTAAATATTTTATATTCAAAATATCTAAATATTTAAAATCCATGGGTCTGTTTGTCTGTGTCGCTATAGACTCGGAACTGGCCAGAGGTATCCCCACATGGCATATATACATATATGTATTTGTGATCAGCGTGGTCTGATAGGGCCGTAGGGGTTAGAGATGGCTGGTGGGTGTGGTTAGTTCGGGGGTACCGAAAATGTCAGAAACCATGTGTTGTGATAAGTCGTTGAACTTTGTTCGACTTACTGAGTCGATTAATGGGTCTGAGGTTAATTGAGATCTAATAATGAGGGGGCCTTGAGTTGAGGGCGTTTTTGTTTTAGGGGAGTTCAAAGTTAAAGATTTCTTGGTAAGAGGGAGGTTTCGGGTTGAGGAGGGTTTCGGGTTAAGGGTCATAGGTTTAGAGCGGTTTAGAGTTGAGGGAATTTGTGTTGGAGGGGTTTAAGATTAAGGGGCGGTTTAGGATTAAGGGGATTAAGGGGCTGATGTAGTGTGTCGTTGAACTCAGAATCGTGTACTTAAACGAATGAGTTTGGGATATAGAGGGTGAGGGGTTTGGGATAATAAACTAATAAAATGCCCGTTTGTTAAAACTGGCTGAAACGCTAATAATTAATAACAAGCAATATTGAAACTTTTAATTTTATTTTTAGATAAACCTGAGCTTATGTGCGCAAAATTAGGGTATTTATTTCGATTTAATAATTTTACAATAGTTTTTTTTAATATAAAACTTGAGATTCAGATTTAATAAATTAATTATTATATTCAGCAAACATCAAATGCCAACCATTAAAGATATAGATCACAAAATAAAGCATTCAATAAGTCATTTGATGCAAATGAGACATTTGCTGTCCAAATCACAATCTTTTGAAAGCTTAAATACAAAAGACAATAAGGTATTTGAATAACAATAGTATAACTTAAAATTTATGCAAATCAACTAATATTATATTAATATATTATTCATAATTAATTTAGTTAATAATGAATAAGCAACTGTCGGATGATTTGCCACTAAATCTAACAAAACCTAAAATCATAAATGAATATCTAAATAAAGACTTGTCATTAGAGAGTCAAAGTCATGACAATAGCGACGCCGCCAAACACGCATCACCGCGAGTGACGGGTAAGGCCTACTCGTGCCAAATCAAATCAGACGCGCATAAGCAGGAGTGCGAACTAAATTCACTTAACGCTCACAATGAGCTTCTATCGAGAGTTACGCAATTAAAACATAATCACAACCAACATAACGATCGTTTGGCTGGCAATTCGTTTCAAGCGCTCAACAATGAGCCCACTCTTACCACTCAATATCAGAGCTTTGCTAAACAGAGTAACTATAATTATTGTGTATTTTTCTGTGAAAGCTTTGTTTATTTGATTGCATTATTATAACTATTTTCTAATCGACAGGCGGTCAAAGTTTTAGCTCCAAAAATAAATCAACGCATCAAAACGATAGAAATGCTCACATAAAAAGGCCAATGAATGCGTTTATGATTTGGGCGAAGGATGAGAGAAAGAACATACTAAAAGCGTGTCCCGATATGCACAACTCGAACATTTCGAAAATATTGGGTAATTTATTGAATAATATAATCGATTTAATTGAAGCAATTTATTTGATTTTAGGGGTGCGATGGAAATCGATGAGCAATTGCGAGAAACAGCCGTATTATGAGGAACAGTCGCGCCTCTCGAAAGTGCATATGGAAGAGCATCCCGACTACCGATACCGACCGCGACCGAAGAGGACCTGCATTGTCGACGGAAAGAAGTTGAGAATTTCGGAGTACAAACAACTGATGCGTTATAAATAACTTACACGTGTAACATATCGGTGCGAAACGTTTGCATTTAAGATGTAGAATTTAACTTTTTATGCATTTGACTTTTAAAAAGATATTATTAATAATATCAGTTTATCAATATTAAAATAAATCATAATATTCATAATTATTATCCGCTATTAAACCATTATATTAATGTATTAAATCAAATAGTATTCTAAGCATTTTTTAATATTTAATATCATTATTTATTTAAAATGGAATTTATAAAGTTTTAATATAATTTTTAATTAATATTAAAAGAGCTTAAAAATTGATTTATATGTAAATTAAGAAATATAATTTTAGTAAGAAAACGATTTTGAGTAACTTTACGTATTTCACGCAAAACACAATACTTAATTATTTTCACTTATATCTGTACAGATATCCATACATAAATTCACACACTGTATAAATTCTGTCTAATATCACACAACACTTTGGACCCATCAATAGGGACTTTTGTTAAACATAGGAATTAATTTCACACCTATATATTTTCATTTTTAATTGTTTTTTGAAAACAAATTCAAGCAATTAATGTTATTTTTCTCTCTATAATTTCAAATTTAATTATCGATAAAAGAAAAACAAAGTTATTTTTCCTTTCAGTTACATAAATTTGACAAATATTCATCTATAATAGAAAATTTACGTAAATTATTTAAATTTCTATTTTAAATTTTTTGATATTATAGGAAAAAACTTCATTTCAAATATAATAGCTTTATTTAGTTTTATAAATATATGTTCATACTTTACCCCTCTATTTTCACACCATAAAATTTTTAGTTCCAAGTGTATAGAGGTTTCACTGTATATAATTCATTTAATAAATTGAATTTAGCATGAATTTAATGTAATGATTTCAAGTAAGATTTAATGTTCATATGAATTTTATTACAATCTCAGAATTGATAGATACATTTTTTGCTAGAAAATGTGTAAATGCATTATTTTAATCATTTTTGAATAAATAAAATTTGTTACAAATATTCAAAAAAAAAAAAATAATTTCTTTATTAATATTTAAAATTTGATTAGAAATAGAAATATATATTAAAATGCCTTTTAAAATTTTTATAATGTATAAGTTAAATAAGAAGAAACTTATAAATAAATCTGAATATTATGATGCTATAAACGAAACATCAATATGGCAATGATTTCTCAAACATTTAACAAATCTTGTCACACCAACATTAGGTCATTAAACGTCAATAAATTATTCATATTAAAAGTATGCAATGGATTACTTTATTCACAGGAATATACACTTGTTTTACTTATCAAAATGTAATCAAATTACTATTAAATGTTGTGCGTATTAGAAACTAATAATTATGAAATTATATTTAATTTCAAATCATGTTTTAACAACATATTTCAATGTTATTTTTAACATAATATAAAAGTTACTTTCTATTAATTCATTATTAATTTTTATAAATAGTTAGATAAAGATGTCTAAATTACTGAAAGCGTGTACAACTTATTAATGTTTTAGTAAAAAAAAGTGTGCATAAAAACACGAGTAGAGCGAGTGTTAGAACGAAATGTAAGAAAATTCTGCATACATTTTATGTTTATATATCTACCATTTCTACTATCAAAATAGAAACTATTTTAAGTTATTTTTTATGTCAGTTATCTAATAAAAAAAATTCTCCCTAAAAATTCTAAAAATATTTAAATATGAAACCGCAACCAAAATGATAAGTAGTAAATCGTTATTATACAGTCCTCAAAAGACAATTACAATTGTTACACACTGTAGTGGTATATAATATGCGTGTTGTTTGAAATGTAAAGCATCATTAATTGACGGGAAGCGTCATCTCGTTGTGGGAGAAGTGCTTTGTTGAGTCGAGTGACGATAAGTTATTTGTAGTAATTGTGTTGGGATTGAGTTGGGATTGTGTTGAGTTGTGTTGTGTTGAGGGTGGAAGAGGAGGAGAGGAGAGGAGGAGAGCGGCGAATAACAAAAGCGGATTGTGTTCTGCCACTCACTCACTCTATTAATGCTTATATCATCGATCAATGATTGTGTGTAATCGCAAAATTTGTGTTCATTACAGTTAAGAGACATTTGAAACTTAGATAATAGCGAATGATAACTGAGTCCCAAACTCCCATACAGTGTCTGCGCTTTATATACGCTTTCGCTATGATTTAGTGCTTAATGTGTTTTGTGTTTTTCAATAAATTTGATTTTGTTTCTTAAGCGAACACAACTCGTAAACTAAAAAAGTTAATTAGTATCGATAATAAGAGAGCTTTCAAGAAAATGTTTTTTATTCATACGCACACTCATAGTATTTGCTTTCATTAAAAAATTTAATTTTGTTTCTCATATTTGAAAATTATATATATATTATATATATATATATACGATCGCTTTAGTCTCATCTCCCACTGCGAATCAATATAAGCCTTATTAAAGTATAACTAATGCCAGGTTTATAATGAAAAAAAAATCAGACCACACAGTCATTCAGTCATATATATGATAAATTTTGTTAAATTAAATCAAAAACTTTAACAGATTTTGATTCGCAGCGAACTTGCATTTTGGTAACGCAGTGAAGAAAGTAAGAAAGAAGAAAATAATAGAATGTAACGCAATGGTGAGCATAATTAACAGGTCATTACTGACAACCAGTCCTTAGAGCGAGAATTTCATTTTCAACATATTTTTGACTTTATTCGCGTTTGTTATTCGCTCTAATCCTAAATATTCGCAACACGAAAATGCACTCGTTGTCAGCAAATTCTATACATTTATGCATCACTAAATTGACGCGTGTTGTCATTATAGGAGATGCTATGCATGTGATGCTCCAATAAAGTGAGCCAAATATGTAATCCAATATTTTTTTGCTACACCATCATATTTCTGTCCGACTCGCTCGCTCAGTCTCTCTCTCTCTCTCTCTCTCTCTCTCTCTCTCTCTCTCATGTCATTCTTCATTAAAGAATATTCTCAGAGCTGCAAAAATATGAAAAACTGTGAATCCCATTGTGCATCGCATACTCTGTATCAGATAATAATTGGTATCAAATGTAATAACTTTATCACTCTCATTATTGCTGTCAATCAAATCATTTGATGCACATTATAATCACAGTCTCCAAGGATTCGCAATAATATATGTTATGTTCTCTCTCTTCTCTCAAACATGAGTGTTAGTCAGACCGAAATCATTTCCACCAAAAATAAGCTAATATTGGGAAAAGAAAAGCTAGTTTTGACCACATCTTCATAATCAAGCATACAGTTGTTGTAAAAATTTATACTTTCGCAAATCATACTGTAGGTTACAGTTTAATTTTAAATACATAATATTAGTATACATATATGAAACTAGCTTTTGGTTAGTTTGTTTAAAAAGTTAGTTTCAAAATAGACAATTTTGAACATAAATTTTGATTGAGTTAAAAAATTGACTGCACTGCATGTTATGCTGCGCTATGCATACATGCTATAGTTTGTGTATTTATCATTTAAGGAGGAGTTCAACTATTTTGATAATTGCTGCACGAAAAATGAGATCAAACTTTGCATTCGCTGTTACCTAAATAGACTTTTCACGTACAGCTTATGCGAGACGTGAAATACTTAACCCGAGGGCAAATGTCACAATGAGACGATCATTAAAATGTCAAAACGCAAAATTACAACATTTACGCGCAGTGCATATATTCCTTTATTTTGTTTAACCAAATTGCGTGCAAAATTAAATAAAAGTTTCCCTTTTTTTAAATGACATGGGAGTGCATTACATTGCATT